>APFE030967268.1:123547-187059 GCA_000404065.3 Pinus taeda
CATTGAAAGGAACATAATGAAAAATCAAGCTGGTAGTCCCAGTTTTGGGATCCAGTGGGAAATCTCTGTGTATATGTGTTTTATATGTTATGCTCTCGCATTTTTTATTTTTCCTGTGATTTAGAATTTGTATGCAGGTAATTTCTGTACGGGGTTAAAACCTACAGATATGCTTGGACCGATGATGAAAATTTGAATTCTCAGAGAGATTAATAAAACTCTAATTGTCACAGTAAATCATTGTAGGATCCATCTGCTAACCAGATAACCCAACAATGATCTTCCTCATCTGGATAGCCTCACAAGCTTCTTGACTAGCAGCCATGTACTCTACTTCAGCTAAACTAAGTGCAATTTATCTTTGCTTCTTGTTGTACCAAGAAACTGTTGGTGACACAATATTGAAGATCCCCCTGATGTACTCTTCCTGTCCGATGGATTCCTTTCCCAATCTACATCTATGAAGCCTTTTAGCTTCACTCCCATTGTACATTTGTACAAAAGACCAAACTGAGTGGTGCCTCAGAGGTATCTCAACACATGTTTAGTTGCCTTCCAATAGTGTTTGGTTGGCTTAAGCATTGCTTGACTAAGTTGGTTAACTGCAAAACACATGTTTGGTCGTGTGTTCACCAAGTACATAAGTGAACCCACAAGTTGTTTGTAAATAGTAGCCTCTGCCACTTCACCTGAAGTAGCATCTTCCTTCTATCAATTACCTTCTAGAGGAGTCTCCATGGGTTTTTTGCTCTCCATGTGGAACTATTGACATACTTGCCCTGAGAGACAACCAGTTCCTCATCTCCTTGCCATACTTCCATACCAAGGAAATAATGCATAATCCTCAGGTCCTTCATCTGGAATTCTCTTGCAAGATCATCTTTTCAATATTTGACCAGCTTCACATCACATGTTAGAATTAAATCATCAACATATAATATTATAATCAATAATTGACCTTCAACCATAATATGGTAAAATTTTGCATCTGTTTCAGTTTTGGTGAAGCCCAACCTAGTGAAATAATTGTCGATCCTAGTGTACCAAGCATGTGTTGCTTTCGCTTGAGTTTGCAAACATGAAACTCTCTGTCAAAGGGATCAAAACCTTCTGGCTACACTATGTACACCTCTTCCTCAATCACTCCGTTGAGGAAGGTTGTCCTCACATCCATTTGATGTATCTTCCATCCCATTTGCATTGAAAGTGCAAGAATAGACCTGATTGAAGAGTAATTGCTACTCGAGCAAAGGTATCCTCGTAATCAATTCCCTCCACCTGAGAGAACCCTTTGGTACAACTTCTTTAATATTTCTTTAAGGTGCTTGGTTTGAGAGATAAATAATCATTTTTCCAATTGATGAACCAACAAACCAAGAAATAAAGGCAGTTCCTCCGGCGTAGACATTTCAAACTCCTTATGCATGTTCACTACAAAACATTTTCTCATAGTTTTAGAGTCTCTTCCAAAAATTATGCCATACACATAGCTAACAATGATTAGCAAGTAAAGGTTACAATCTAATTCCCCTCTCTTTAATCCTTGTTGTTGAAGATATTTAACCAATCTAGCATACTAGGCCCTAAGTGCATGTTTTAGACCATACACACATAATCCTTGTCTTTTGATAGCCAAAAGGATTTTGGCTTCTAAATATAACATTCTTCTTGTAGTTCTCCATTTAGAAATGTTGATTTTACATCCATCTGATAAACTTTATACCCCTTAAAACTTGTAAAATCCAAGAACATTCTTATTGCTTCAAATCTAGCCAATGGACAAAAAGTTTCTTCAACTTCCACGCCTTAGACTTGTGCATAACCTTTGCATACAAGTATTTCTTTATTCCTTACTATTTTTCCATCTTCATTCAACTTATTTTTGTAGACCCACTTGGTTCCAAACACATTTTTGTCTTTAGGTCTTGGACTCTCATGTCTCATTCTTCTCAATTTGATATAGTTCTTCATTCATGGCCTTAACCCAAAGTTCATCTTGACTACCTAGAGAAAAGTTTTGATGTTCCATAGGGATAACAGAGTTAAATTATCATGTCTTGTTTTTCTAATTGTAAAAATTCCTTGTAGATTCAAACTGCTTATATAATTTTCTAAAACAAAAGACTTGAATGTACTCTACTTATCAGCGAAGACAATTAATCGATCGAGAAATCGTGAAGCATACAAGAGAAATAATTCAATGCTTTTCTCAAGATAGAGAAACCTTTGCACTATCTCTATCTATCTCTTAGCTTCCTAGAAAATCCTAGGCCAATACTTAACCAATTTTTTCTTTTCCAAGTCCCTATTTCCTTGTGTTGTTTCCTTTGGAAATAGCCCCTATTAATTAGGGAAATTCCTCAATTGTAATTGTGTAATCCATCATATGCCTTCCTCTATTGTAATTGTGTAATCCATCATATGCCTTCCTCAAACTGCATGCAACACGCGTATAATTTGGATGATTATACAACTGATAGTACACTTCCCTTGAACTCCAATCTCAACTAGGTAACTCTCATATCTGACATGCATGAGTTATTTATGACTGAATTATCCTTTAACTGGTTGAACACATGAAGCAGCACCCCAGTGTTAGACCTCCTACTAGTTCCTCGATCAGTTGGCACTAGTTTGACTGACTTTAACGCAATTAAGTTGACTTAATTGATTACAACTCAAAATAAACTCAACCAAGGCTCCTATAAAGTAGGAGACACTCTACATGACTCAAGTTAGACCCTTAACTCGAATTAGTTGAACCAACTAAGTCAAATTAACTTATTTAACTCATACAAGTTGTCTTGTGATGTGGAATTACAATTTTTCTCCTAATTTAATTCAAGGGAAAATTAAATCAGGATTTTTCTTATTGCATTTTCAACACTCCCTCTCAACAAGAAAGGGCTTATTAGATACCCCAATCCTACCTCTGTGGAACTCAAATTTTCCTCTTGACAATGCCTTAGTCAAGATGTTTGCATCTTGTTCCTCTATACGAATGTACTCCAGCAACATGATTCTCCTCTGCATATAGTCTCTAAGATGGTGACACTGGATGTCGATATTCTTGGACCAATCATGAAAAACAGGATTATCAGAGAATTTGATACAACTTTGATTGTCATAGTAAACCATTGTAGGATCCATTTGCTAACCAGATAACCCAACAAGGATCTTCCTCATCCAGATAGCCTCACAAGTTGCTTGACTAGTAGCCATGTACTATGCTTCTTTTGAACTAAGTGCAACTGATCTCTGCTTCCTGTTGTACCAAGAAAATGTTGGTGAACCAATAATAAAGATTCCCCCTGACGTGCTCTTCATGTCTTATGGATTCCTTGCCCAATCTACATTTTTGAAGCCTTGAAGCTTCACTCCATCTATCCGTCTGTACCAAAGACCAAACTGAGTGGTGCCTCTGAGGTATCTCAACACATGTTTATTTGCCTTCCAATAGAGTTTGGTTGGCTTAACCATTTGTTAACTAAGATGGTTAATTACAAAACACATGTCTAATCATGTGTTCACCAAGTACATAAGTGAACACACAAGCTATCTATAAATAGTAGCCTTTACCACTTCACCTCTAGTAGCATCTTCCTTCCTCTAATTTCCTACTAGAGGAGTCTCCATGGGTTTGTTTCTCTCCATGTGGAACTTCTTTAATATCTCGTTGGCATACTTTCCTTGAGAGACAAACAGTTCCTTATCTCCTTGCCATACTTCCATACCAAGGAAATAATGCATGAGCCTTAGGTTCTTCATATCGAATTCTCTTGCAAGATCCTCTTTGTAATATTTGACCAATTTCTCATCACCTATTAGAATTAAATAATCAACATATAATACTATAATAAATAATTTACCTTCAACCACAATATGTTAAAAGTTTGCATCTGCTTCACTTTTGGTGAAGCCCAACCTGGTGAAATAGTTGTAGATCCTGGTGTACCAAGCATGTGTTACTTGTTTCAATCCATACGACGCTCGCTTGAGTCGCACACATGTGACTCTTTTTCTAAGGTCTCAAAACATTTCAGCTACTATATGTACACCTCTTCCTCAATCACTCTGTCGATGAAGGTTGTCTTCACATCCATTTGATGTATCTTCCATCCCGTCTGCGTTGAAAGTGCTAGAATAGATATGATTGAAGAGTAACATGCTACTGGAGCAAAGTTCTCCTCATAATCAATTACCTCAACCTGAGAGAACCCTGTGGCACAACTTCTTTAATATTTCTTTAAGGTACTTGGTCTGGGAGATAAAGAATACTTTTTCCAATTGATGAACCAACAAACCAAGAAAGAAAGGCAGTTCCTCCAACATAGACATTTCAAACTCTTTCTACATGTTAGCTACAAAACATTTTCTCATAGATTTAGTGTCACTTCTAAAAATTATTCCATTCACATAGATAAAAATGATTAGCAAGTTGTCATTTTCAATCTTGATGTAAAGGTTACAATATACTGCCCCTCTCTTTAATCCTTGTTGCTGAAGATATTTATCCAATCTAGCATACTAGGCCCTAAGTGCATGTTTTAGATCATACACACATAATCCTTGTCTCTTGATAGTTAAAATCCTTTTGGCTTCTCAATATATACTTCTTCTTGTAGTTCTCCATTTAGAAATGTTGATTTTACATCCATCTGATAAACTTTATATCCCTTAAACTTGCAAAATCCAAGAACATTCTTATTGCTTCAATTTTTCCTATTGGAGCAAATGTTTCTTCAAATTCCACACCTTTGACTTGTGCATATCCTTTGCATATAGGTCTTTCTTTATTCCTTACTACTTTTCCATCTTCATTCAACTTATTTTTGTAGACCCACTTGGTTCCAATCAAATTTTTGTCTTTAGATCTTGGAACATACTCCCATGCCTCATTCTTCTCAATCTGATATAGTTCTTCATTCATGGCCTTAACCCAATGTTCATCTTGACTACCTAGAGGAAAGTTTTGAGGTTCCATCAGGTATAACAGAGTTAAATTATCGTGGCTTGTTTTTCTAACAAGCTTCCTTCTAGTTTAAATTCTTGATTCCTTATTTCCAATAATTTGGCCATTTGGATGATTCTTTTGGACATACTTGGATGGGGATTTTGGATGAAGTGGCTCACCTTCTTCTCCTTGTTCCTTATCATGCTCTTCATTCTAATTTTCTTCTTTTTGGTTGGTATTTGGTTGTTGTTGGGTTTGAGGCAGTGCTTCATCTATTGTTACACCAATGCATTCAAAAAATTTACATGTCCTTTGTTGTAACATCTATATCATTTGTTTCTATATGCATATCCAAAGAAAATGCCTTCCTCAGTTTTTCATTTATCTTAATATAACATTTTCTTCCAAACATCTTGAAATGTTTAACAATGGCTAGTTTACCTTTCCATAGTTCATAAGGTGTATAGTATCACTTACCCTTATTTGTACTCTGCTCAAGATATAAATTGTTGTGTAAATTGCTTCTCCCCAAAATTTGTTTGGTAATTGAGCTTCATTGAGCATGGTTTTTTTCATTTCTTGCACTACTCGAATTTTTCTTTCAGCCACTCCATTATGTTATGGAGTTCCTTCATTTTACGAATTCACTATGTCACCTAGACACCTTTTTTCCCCTAAAGCATTAAGGCATGCACTTTATTTAATTTAAATTTATATGTAGTTTTTTTCGATTTCATAAGCACCTTTATTATTTTTAACTATTTTCTAACCTCATTTTGGCACCGATGTTGTTGCATCATCATTAGGATTGGGAGTGGATATAGTTTGCATTTGGCACCCATGTTCTTACAACCTCCTTAGGATTGGGAGTCCATATAGTCTACATTCCATGGGTAAGCCCCATATATATTTCCTAGTCATGTTAATGACCTCACCCATAGAGTTCCCACATTATGGGTTGTTAAGAACTCTAATGAAATATCACATATCATAAATCATCCTTTTCATCCATACTACGATCATTTTTCATTTTAATGTCTCCACTCATTCACCCTCAAGGAGATTACCACTTATGATCCTATCTTTGATTGCTCGTGTTATGAATTTTTTTGGTTTCTCATTGTGGCACTCATCTTTTCTCTCTCTCGTTATTTACCCATTTCGTCTCCCACCTAAGATTCCTTTTGGATAATGTGTTCAATAAACATATTGATTAGATTCTGTGTTGGGATTTGTGTCCCCTCATAGTGATCTTTCAACCCCCATGGCACTTGTTTGAAAATACTAGGTGGGACCTGTGCTTCCTTTTGCAAGTGTTATTTAGTTGGAAACATCCCTTTGTTTCCCTTGTTTAAAAAATCTGCAATTAGTCCTAATTGTTTCCGTAGAGTTCGTGCAATTTCTCTTGTATATTGTTATAGTTCACCTCTCTGTTTATGAGCCTTTACCATATAAATTTGTCATGTTTTAGTCTCCAATTGTCCCCTTTTCACTAATTGTCGAGAACAACCTCTTTCCTAGTGATTGACTATTCCCTGTGGAATAACTTTTGTTGCTACTAGATCAATCTTATGTTTATACTATGAATAAGAGAAGTTATGGGTCCCTCCTTTTTCTCCCTTTCTTGTCATGTCTTGGTATGAGCCTTATTAGTTATCTTGTGCTTTGTACATCAAGTAAGATTTCAAAGATTCAATTTTCCATTAAATCAAAAATACCTTCCTCTATTAACTTTAACACATGTATCACTTAAAAAGTGATGTACTATATTAACTTTAACACATGTATCACTTAGAAAGTGATATACTATACGTCTATTTTTCTCATTAATCAGTTTCATAGGCTAAATAGAAAAAATCCTCATTTATTGATTTTTCACATACACATACTTGAACAATAAAAACAATGAAAGGCTAAAATTACCCAAACACCATTAAATATATTCTAGAAGTAAACTTAAAAACAAAACACCGGTCTACATTACCCAAAAGTCATTATTTTTAACTATTTAATAGGTACTTGAAAGTTATGTAGTCGAAAGTTTGTAGTGGTGGTAGGTTTCTTTTAATTGTTCAGGCCATTGATGGACCACGTAATTTTCTTCGAACCCATCTCTTCTATAATCCTATGTACGATACAACTCTCCTCAACTCAACTACAGCCTCCGCGCCTTTAACTACAAGAGCAAAGGTATGTAAATATTCTCGACATCGAAATCTCTGCAATTAATTTCACGTTGGAAGTAGATTTCATGGTAACATTTTGCAGGTTTTAAAAAGAATGAATAATTTTTGTGGGATTTTTATCAGAAAAGACAGAAGAGGAGGTTAAAGAAATGTATGACCAGTATCTTAATGAGATATTTGTAAGTTCAGAATAATTTGTTTTTTGATAGTTAGATTTTTTTTTAATGTTTTTTTAATATTGTTTTAAAAACAAAATTTCATTTCGTAGATCTCTTTTTTCTCTTTTCTATTTTGGTTGATATATATTTTTATAGAGAGTGCAGATAGAAATTATTTTATTATAATTTTTAAATTTATTTTATAAAATGTGTGTTTTAATAATTTCTATAAAAAAATTTGCAGTAAAAAGTGCAGATAGAAATATTTTATTATAATTTTAAATTTATTTTTATAAAATGTGTGTTTTTAATAATTTTCTATAAAAAAATTGCAGGTTGTTGTTGAAAAAGCAGGTAAAAGTGACATACCAGATGTTGATAAGAAAAAGCAAGACTCTTTCTCAAATAACTTATTAAACTAGCATATTGAGCTTTATTGTCATATTTAATTTTTTGACCACTTAGGATATATGCATTGGTGTACTAAAAGAACTCTTGTTTTAGTAAGAAGAAAGTTTGTTAATAACAATATAGTGCTAAGGGGCCTATATGCTAGCATGCCTCCCTTCCCCCCGCATGTGGTCTAGGTACACATGTGAATAATAACAATAATTGTTGATTGATTATGAGATCAATATGCATGCTTGCTTAGCCTTCTCATCCATTACCCTACATGTATGTTGCAACAAAAACATAATTATCGATTGGATTAATATGGATACTTATTTATCCTTCTCCTCCCTCTCTTGTGCAGCATATGCGGATGTGTGAATAGTATAACACACCTATTTATTAGCATTTTGGAATAATTATCTTCCTATAAAATATATTCTTCTCTTCTCTCCTTGGCCACTATTTAAAGAACCTTCAAACAGCATGGAGTGTTTTTGGGATTTTTTAGGTATTGAAAAGACGGTATGAATATACAAATTTTAAAAAATCAAGTTTTTTTAATTTAATATTATTTTCATTTTGGATTTTCAGATATTTGGTTCCCTCACATTTTAATGTGGGTCAATTTGTATATATGATCCGCAAGAGAACAAAGCTCACTGAAGAGAAAGCAATATTTATTTTTGTGAATAGTGTGCTTCCACCAACTTATAAGTTCAATCGAATCAATTTCATCTATTTAGAATTTTTCCACTATTATTCTATGTCATTACTTGGTTCCAAGTTAAACTTCATTGTGATCTTTATTCTTGCATATAGAAAAAACATTTTAAAACAACCACAAATGGGAATTTTGTCATCTCATCGTTATCTTTGTCATAGCTCCTCAATTCCTTATGGTGTATTTATCCCTGTGCAGCTGCTCTATTGTGTATTGTGTATGAGGAGCACAAAGATGAAGATGGGTTTCTCTACTTTACATATAGTGGTAAAATACTTTTGGCCAGAACGTTGATGCTTATTTATAGCCTTGAGAAACCCTTATTTATCTCCATTTAAATATAATGTAAATGCAATTTAAAGGGAACTTTTATGTGTATATATATACCAGAACTAAAATTCTAGTTACTATTTAATTTTTTAAATGCAACTATAAATTCGGAATATTGTTAACATTGTTATTTCTGATTTATATATTTATTTGTTCTAGGTCTTAGAAATATGAATTTGTATACCTTTCTTTTATTTCAATAATTGTGTTGTGTTCATTTTAAAATGACAATGAGAGGAGATAAAATATTTGCAATCCTGACTATGCTTTCATGTGTAAGGTTTATTCTAAAATGGTAATGAGAAGAAGCAACACATTTACAATGGTTATATATTATTGAGGTTTAAATGGTTTGTTTAAACTTGACTTCACATGAGTTATAAGTTTAAGATCATTACTTGTGAGGATAAAGTCATCAACATAAATAACGAGGATTATGAAATGGATTCTTACTTTCTTGTTGTAGACATTGGGATTAGAATGACATCTAGAGAAGTGAACATCAATAAGAAAGTTGTCCATTTTCACATTTCAAGTTCAAGGAGCTTATTTAATGCCATAGAGAGATTTCTTAAGGTGGAAAATAAGGATGGAGTCACTCTAACCATAGCCAAGAGGTTGTTCCCTGTATATTTATTCTTATGTGTCCCCATGTAGGAAGGTGGATTTGACATCCATCTAATGAACCTCCCATCCATGTGAAGCGGCAAGGCAAGGGCTAGAACAAGGTGAATGGAATTCATTTTTGCAAGAGGGGCACATATGATCAAGAAACACTTGTTATTCTATTGCCTTGATCATATTTTCATCATTAATATGTCCTGGGGATGAACCACACTTGATGGTTCGAAAGTCAACACAAAAATTACCAATGTAATGGATTTAAAAGAAGAAGTTCAACACATTTCAAATCACATAAGCCTCAATTTTAAAGTTTAGTTTTATTGGATGTGGAATTAATGATTTTGGATATCGCTTATGTTCAAAAAATTATTAGGAGTAGAGATGTGGTATTAAATTCTAACCCTTCTTCATTCTTCATAAATTGTTATATAAGACTTACATAATTGTTTGCACAATAGCAGTTACCATATTAATTATAATAATCTAAGATATCTGAAATATCTTTCAAGTTCATGCATGTAAAATATAAAACTTAAAAATATTATGTTTTTCCTAGAATAACTACAAGAAAATATGTTGATGTTTAGGTATAGAAAAATATCTTTTTAAACTGCCTCCCTTGGAAATAGAACAGGTCTCTAAATTGTAGCTTAGCATCCTAGATAGCAAAACAAGTACCTCTATAAATCATCCCCAAAACTCCTCCAAAACCGCTTTTATGTTCATCTTGATCTTCTTCGAGCCTCCTGGAAAAAACATTGATATTGTGGATGTCAGCTTCACTGGTTTTCGATTTGCAACTTTCGCTGACATGCTAATTGCCAACGTATTTGTTTTTGTCTGATTTCAAAATTGATGAGAACCGAGAGGTCAACATTTCCACCAATTTGAATATTGACGACAACGAAGATGTCAACGCTCTTTGTTCGCTCCAAAATTGCTAACAGGCAGACTATCGGCCTTTATCCTTGTATTGATTTTTTCCATCAACCAGCATATATAGTTTTCAACCCAAAATAGATGATAGTGGCTCTATCAACCTTATCAAAAATGCTAACAACGGGAATGTTAGCTCTCCCAGCTTTACGCTGCACGCAAAAGCTATAAGGCCGAATGTTAGCAATAAAGTGAAAACATTGTTTCATAAGATAGGTAGGCAAAAAGTCTAAGTTTAATACCCACGCATCTTAGCTGAGGGTACTAGTAGCCTTGAGCAATACATCTACCTTCTCCAATCTCTGCTTTTAACTCTTCCTTGTATCCATGGGTAATAAGGTCCTCTAGTGGCATGTTGTCAATGTCAATCACTTTCTTAGCCAACTCTAGGTTATTTCTGAGTTTGATCTTGTCTATTAACTAGTTAGTTGGCCTAGTATGTCTATTACCACCCTTAGATACCTTAAGTGGTGGATCCTCATCTTTACTTTCCACCTCTGGTTATTTTCCCTTAGGGTCCTTTGTTTTAGTTGTGTCTGTAGGGGAAGTTTTGGAGGGTGGAGTTGCAGCATGGGAAGAGTCAACATCAACTAGTGGGTTCACATACACCAACATCAACATCAAAGGTTTGAGCATACACCATGTACTTCAAATCTCATGAGGCACCAACAAACATGGTGTAAACATTTTTGAATAACCAAAAAATCAACACATAAGCCTCATGATATATTCTCTAAACATGAGAATAATATAATACTTGGGGATCGATACAGTAGCTCAAATTGTTGGAAGGTAGGTTTCACACTCTCCCCACCTAGGTTCAATTCCTGCATAATCCATTTGTCCCCTTGTTATCAGACTAGAATTAGGCATCCTCCAGATGTGGGACTCTCATAGGCATGTCTATGAACGTCTTAGACCTTGCTAATTCATAAGTTTTTGTTTTAGTGCTAGCTTACAATTTGTTGGTGCTGACAAGGGTTTATAGCGGGAATCGCTCCAATGACTACCATTATATATCCTTTCTGACTTAAAAAGAAAAGATACTTGGACTTTGACAACATCTCATCATAATAGATCTAAAATGTTATTTCAAATTTGTTCTCCATTGAAATATTTTCACATTTTAAAGAAACATTCAAGACTTCAAACATCATATGTTTATTAAAACAAATGTTATTTGCATTAATATTTCATTTTAGTATGTGAATTCATTGAGAATGATTGCTTTTAGTTGAATGATGTATATGTTTTCTTTTTTATTTTTTGTTATGCATTCATCTTCTTAGTAACACTTTAATTACATATTCATGATGATTAACTACCTTGTTGTAGTTATGTTTTTTTTTTTTGTATGTAATTCAAACATCAACACAAAATAAATATTGGTATTGGGAGTAGAGAATTGTTGCTTGGAGTTCAAATATTTATCAAAAAAATATTAGATTACAAACCACATGATTTCGTGTATGAATTTTATTATTATTATGCATGGATGTTTTGTCTCACTGTTATCATTGTTGCATGAGAGAAATTTGGCATTGCTTTGTGCTTCATGTATTTAGATTGAATAGAAGTAAAATGTTTCATGTGTAAATTTGATTGGTTGAAGGATGAATAGTTAATTTTTAATCTGGGTCACTAGCAAAACACACAAACACACACACTTTGTACCATTCAGAAATTTATACATACATTGGTGGAATACTACATATTTAAGACTTCGAACATCATAGGTTTATTAAAACAAAATTTATTTTCATTAATTATTCAGTTTTTTATGTGAATTCATTGAGAATGATAGCTTTTAGTTGAATGATTTATATGTGTTGTTACTTCATTTTTATTTTTTGTTATGTATTCATCGTCTCTCTAGTGACACTTTAATTATACATATTCATGATGAAAAATTACATTGTTTTAGTTATGTATTTGTATGTAATTCAAACATAATCACAAAATAAATGTTGGTATTTGGAGTAGAGGAATTATTGCTTGGAGTTCAAATATTTATAATAAAAAAACCAAATTACAAACAATTTGATTTCCTGTATGACATTTATTATTATTATGCATGGAGGTTTTGTCTCATTGGTGCATGAAAGAAATTTGGAAAGGTTGTGTTTCATATATTTAGATAGCATAGAATTAAAAAATGTTTCATGAGTAAATTTGATTGGCTAAAGAATGAATAGTTAATTTTTAATTTGAATCACAAGTAAGAAAAATATACACACTATACCATTCAGAAACGTATGCATATATTGGTGGATTACTACATATTTACAGGAGATTATTAAAACACATTGATCATAAATAAATGCCAAGGAAGGAGAATTGCTTGAAATTGCTTTCAAGCTAGACATTTGATGGTTAACCTGAAAGAGATAAAAATCCCAAAACGATTATTTGCTCATTCTTGAATCATTTGGGGCATCTTCCAAACATGAGATAACAGTTTAACATTCACATATAGAAGACAATAGCAATGAGAAGTGCTTCAAAATGCCATCAAAAGAAAGAAATATAAAATAACTGTGTGCATTTTGATGGTAACTGTATTTGTTTTACTAGTTGGTTACTTATAAATAGAGATGAATGGTATGTAAGTTTGTTTTTTTTTAAATTATAACATATTTGGTATCAATTTTATTTAATAATTGTACAAGACATTTATTAAATATTTTATTGATTATATTTAATAATTTTACAAAACATTTATTAAATATATTATTGATTATATTTGATATGGATGGATTCTTCTGACATATAATTCACAAAATATCATTACAAAGCAAGTCCTTGTCAATAAATCCAAACATTTTTTCCATGAGAAAACAACTTTATATTCATGTTATAGAATTTACATATTGAAGTATGTTCAGACAAAAACTGGGAACATATTTTCCTTTTAGGACTGAGCATGTTGTATACATCCAAAAATGATTTGTCATATCAAGAGGTTTCCAAATAGATTATAATGATTACATGTAGAAAAAAAAACAAGCAAAATATATATTTTGCCTGTCGCACCCTGTAGAATATGTATGACCAAAAACATACAAAAAAAAACACTTGTGGAAAGGTGTAATGATAGAGGCAAAAGTCCATATGGTATTTCTACTCTGCATCTATAAATTTTGAGACGTTCATAGACCCTGACAACATTTCCAAAGCTTCCTTGGAGAGGGACTTAGCAAGAAGTTTAATTTTTTGAGAATATGTTGTAAATAAATGTTATCCATAGTGATCTTGTTTTTTGCCTAATCAATAATGAAGTTTCTTGACCATTTTTAAAGAGGTGACAAAGATGAAAGTCCTTAAGGCGATAAATTGTACCTGGTTGTTGTACTGAGGACATGGTGTGTATCTGACTTGTTGTACTATGAACGATTGAGATATAAAACCATGCCAGCACCACATCTAGGGGATGTCTTTGGGAGCCTCCATTGAAGAAACTAGTCCAGATGCAGCACAACAAGTGTTAAGGATTTTGTGCTTTGGGATCTGACTTGAATTCTCTGCAAATTTGTGTGATCAATCACACTGTGATGACCCAGGGGATAGCAGTGGAGGAAAAAATAATATTGTTCTTAGACCACCAAATGGAGTTGATGTATATGCTGAGAGCACCAAAGGGAGTAGATGAGTATGTCAGAGAACACCTTGTAGATAGTGGCAGACTTGGTTTCTAGCTAGGCTTTGTAATATTGTTTTATATTTTCATTTTACTGTGACAGATAATCCCAGCTTCGTTGAGATTTTAACTATTACCTGCATTGTAAAGGTGCAAAAAAGGAGAGATATTGTCTCAACGTCAAAATTATAGGGGCATGTATGATGGGACTGACCCAACCTCATTTTATGAGGTTGTCCCAAGTGAATAATTTGTTGTTTGAAGCAAACTAGAGGGTAATCCTTCATTTGAGAGTAGAAGAATATTTATAACAGAATCCCACCACCATGCTTTTTGACCTATAAACAGAGATTCAGTGTTTCATAGCCTAGTTTTGTCGTAAAAGTCCCATTATGACGATCTGTTGACCATGCAAGTTCATCAGCAATATCGTCTTTGATTCTTATAAAATTTGTGGAAAGGAGATCGATGTAGACATCTAATTCATTGGTCATTTGTTTAGTTAAACCCAAAGAAGCGAGGGATTTTCAACCCTCACGGCCCCAAGGCTAGAGAGATTGGGAAGAATTGTCTACCAAATAGAAAATATCAGTGTGATGTAAGTGCTCTATAAGGTGGGACAAAAGGCGAAAATTGTCTCTAGACCCCAACCATGGATCCAATCCCACTTTGACCTATCAACCATTGCCAATTTTCCAGGAAGTCCAGTTACCAATGAAGGGAAATGCTAACATCAAATATTTCCACATTATTAATTCTTTGGTGGATTTGTGGGGTTTTTTGATCCAATCAACAAATGTGAGGGAGGGGGGATAGAGGAGAAAGGGTTGAATAATCTAGGGCATTCAGAAAATACAATGATTCTTCGTTACGTGATAATAATTTGTGAAGTATTTATACAATTTATCTGAGCTTGATGTTTCCATTATTATTAGTGTGTGTATGTTAGCTTCATCAAACTGCTATCAAGACAAAAGAGACAAGAACACAAATGTTTGGCTTTCTGCCAAGGCCAAAACCTCTCCCTCTTGGAGAGGAAAACCCAAGCAAAATTCCTCTTATAGCGATTTGTTGACGAATACCAAGACCATGACCCTTGACACAATCTGCCTCTCCAAGACCAAACATCAATACTCTTCCTTGATCCAAATTATGTCGTGAACCCACCTTCCATTCAAAAATCCAAATTGTGCCTACGAAATTATAAGCATAAGCTTGATACATTGTACAATGATCTATGAATTTATCTTATATATGACATTGCAGCCAGAGATATGGCAAAAATCTTCAAAGGAAGACCCCTCTTGTTGTTTTTGGAATGGGAGCTAGGAAGGTGGAGTTGAAATATCTTAAGACCTTTCCAATGCACTATGACTCCAGGACAACAACCTTTCGCAAGTCACCTTTTATAAGGTCATAAAACTGTAAAGACTGGGTCATTTCTTTAGTGAAAAGAAGGAAATTTTGAGATCACTAATAGAATGTCTGTATGGGGAAGCCAGGGGATCACAAAAGAGATATTCAAAGTGATTCACACATTCCATGGCAATGGCCTCAAAGATATGAGCCCTTGATCCATCCGCCCTGAGAACCTCTCAAACAATTTTTTTTTCCTTCTAAAATTGGCGAACATTTGGAAGAATTTTGTGTCGTGATCACCCTCTTTTATCCAAATGGACTAGACGCCATTCAATCTCCTCTTTTTCCTTGACTAAATGCCACTTTTGTTCCAGGAAGTGTTAGTACACAATGTCCTCCATGGAGAAAATTCCACCCAGACTTGATTTTTTATTCAATCTCCTTGAGATGGGTCTATTTGGAAGATCTTAACTACAGTGCCTAGAGTTTTGTGGCAGCATTGAGATTTTATATGCTTTTTTTGAATTAACCAATTTAGAGGCACAAGATGAGTCATTAAGGTGAACCCAATTGTTTTGTACCAAAGTTTTGAAATCCTCTTCCATAAACCATGACCGTTTATAGTGGAAAGGAACAAGAGGTATATTGGAGTCCCAAGCAATCCTAGGACAATGGAAAGGTGATCAGAGAGAACTTACGAAGAGACCTAGGAATGTAGAATAACTTGTGGGGAAAGGAGGTCTATTGAAACCCAAAAAACTTGTCAGAGGCATTTTAAGATAGCATCTTCATCTGATTTGTAATTCCGCCATGTAGGGTAAAGCTTCAACAAATGAGTTGATGATGCGTGAAAAGATAGAAAAAAAAGCACTTTGGGGATCTGGCGTGTAATTGGTGCCCCCGACCTCCCTGGAGAAAATGGTGAAGTTTAAATCACCTCTGAGGATTAAATTGTGGTCCAAAGGAGCACCTAAAGATACCAGAGCTTTCCAGTAGTGAATTTGATCCAAGTATGGGCCATAGACGTTTAAGATATTTATTTGAGAGCTAAATTCAGGGATTGATAGCCAAACTGAGATGGCGAACTAATAGAAAAAGGAGTCCATGGTTTTGAACTCCGAGCACCATTCAGTAAGGATACCTTCAGAGAGTGTGTCAGCGTCTAATGTTACAAATGACCAGTCTTTTAGCCATGGCTCAAGAGTAGCACGGGCGCGAGAACCTTCGATCATGGTTTCCTATATAACAATTATAGACAATTTGTGATACTGGATAAGATGATTGAGGCCAAGAATTATGTGGGCACCCCTAGCCCTATTAAAGGAGATAATCATCATGATTTGAGGGGATGGGCAGTTGATCCTACTCTAAGGGCGCTCAAAAATTTATTCGGTTTGCATATACTAATATCAATGATAGCCTTTTGTTGTGGTGGGATTTACATCCGACAGGGTTTGATAGGATATGGTATGGAGCTAAAGCACCAAGAGAGTGGATGTCCTCTGGTCTTCTCCTAGGGTGCACATTGTAAGGTTTGCACGACAATATGTCTGAAAGAATAGTGGAAAGGGGAGGGGACATCTTCCCTAGCCCAAATGATGGATATAGTGGACGAGAGCCACGAGGATCAGTTGTGTAAGGCCCCCAAATCATTATGCAATGCGGAGAGTCAGCGAGGACACTGGGCAATTCAACCGGCGAGTCATGGGCGCGCCCGCACGGTGCGACGAGCTGGTCGAACGAAGGAAACGAGTGAAATGACCACAAGAAAGGTCATTGCCAAAATGGCTAAGTGTGGAAGTGGTGGCGAGTTTATATGGAGGGTGGTCCCATGTATGGGTGCCCACACCATGGGCCAACGTGAAGGAGGGGTGATTCAACCAAAAGGTGGGTCGATTTGATGAGTCGAAGCCCCAACCGAAAGGTTGAACACCATATAAACCAAGCAGAGGAATGGTGGGAGAAATCATAAGGCATTCTTCCAAGTGTTTATGCAAGCTAGAGGTGTGAGCTAGTTTGGAGAAGTCTGAAACACAGCGAAGTGCAAGTGGAGTCTAAGAGCTGAAGCACGGAGCCAAGGTAAGGATCGCATATCGGGTGAAGTCGCAGGTCGTTCGGGTGGTGGACGAGTTGACGAGTGAAGTCGCAAGCCGTTCGGGTGGCGGACGAGCTGACGGGTTAAGTCTCAATTCGTTCGAGTGGTGGACGAGCTGATGGGTTAAGTCGCAAGTCGTTCAGGTGGCGGACGAGCTGGAGGGCTAAACCGCAAGTCGAGCGGCAGAGGCAACCGCAGGTCAGGTGGACTGAATGATGGGCACACTCAGAGGTGCGACGAGCTACTGCAGCAAACGGACAGCTGAACAATGAACGGGCGACATGGTGACTCAGCAGTCGGGTGAGTTCAAGTGGAGAGCACCCAGGTCGGTTGAAAGGGCGAGTTGGGTGGAAGGCACCCGGGTTGGTTGAAGGGGCGAATTGGGTGGGGGCGCCCAAGTTGGTTGAACAGGAGCGCAACAAGTCAGGAAAACTGCGGTTGAGTGGTTGGTGTGGCGAGCTGAGGCGACCGCGGAACAAAGATTGGTGCGACACGCTAGGCAGACCATGGGCGGTGGTTGGGATAGCGAGTCAGGGCGACCGCACATTGGAGAGTTGGGCAGTGTGAATGACGAGCAGTTGGGCATGCCCAAGGGCAAGTTAGGCGACCCTGTGAGTCGAGTGACACGGGCACGACGAGCTGGTGAACAGTGGAGCATCCGGTGCGACGACGAACGGTTGAACGCGGAGTTGGGTGCGACGGTGTGTACAAGTTGCGGTTGTGCACTGGGTGGGCAACACGACTGGACAGCGTTGCACGAAGGTTGGCTAACGACGGGTGCGGGCTGAATGACAAAGTAAACGGTGAAATGGTGGAGGTTGCCCGTGGGCACCTTTGCCCCGTGAAAGGGCAAGGTTGCACGGTGGTGCAGGCTGAAGTCTAAATTTGCAGATTTGAGAGTTGGAATCTGGGGGTTCCTCTCCATTGTAAGTTTATATGTAAAAACTAATATTATCATTATTATTTGGGTAGACTCATATTACAGAGAGTTTCCCCTCCTGATTTATATCCGTTGTGCACTTATGTTGAAAATGATAATGATGATGATGATGAATGGTGTATGAATGTTTCCGTTGTGTTAACGAAATATAATACTTAGAAAATTGAAAAATAAAATAAGTATAGAAAGTAGGTGCAGTCCACACTTGTGAATATTGTTAAAAAGAAAACGGGTGGTGGTGCCGCACCCCCCTTCGTGCAGTTCGAAGAGTACTGCTAGGGTAGGGGCACGACAGTTGGTATTAGAGGCTTAATTCAGTGGAACCGAGTTTGCAGAAGAAGCTAATACAACTGCACTACGTGACAGTTGGTATCAGAGCCTACTGATACGTGACGTAGAAGTCTGAATACTTGACATTCGTGACAAGTGATTTAGGTTTGCAGTTGTTATCAGTTTATGGTCTATACAAAATCACAAAGAAGGAAGATGCCAAAGATGGGAGAGGGACCTCATGTTGTGACAGGTGAATCTAGCAAGGATGCAGGTGAAGCTTTCTTTGACAGGGTATTGGATCGTATGGAGGAATTTGCTTCTGATATGGCTTCGATGAAGGCCAAGAACATACAAGTTTAGGAAGGCTATGTGAAGGTGAAAGGGGAGCTTGAGAACCTCAAGGTTTGATATGAGTATACTAAATGGCAGTATGCACAAACAGAAGAAGAAGTCAAGAAGATTGGTGAAGCAAGAGATCAACGTTTGGCAGAAATCTTGAAATTGCAACAATCTCTTGATGATGCTCGGAATGAGATCACAGTTTTGAAGAGGGCTATTGGACACAACTCAGGTGGAGGGGTGGCTCATGTGAAAGTAAAAGAGTCGGATTCTTATGACGGGACAAGGAGTGCAAAAACTCTTGGTAACATCCTATGGGATATAGAACAGTACTTGGAGCGTTTGGGGATGTCTTATGAGGAAACCAAAGTGAAGGTAGTTTCTCAATTCTTGACGAAAGATGCTAAGATGTGGTGGCAAAGAAGGATGGACCAGATTTCCAATGGCAATGTTGAAGACATTACTTCTATGGGATGACATGAAGAAGGCTTTGCAAACTCATTTTAGTCCACAAGACGAAACATGGGATGCAAGGATGAAGATAAAATACATAAAGCAAACAGGGAGTCTACAAGCTTATTAGCGAGAGTTCTCAAGTGTAGTTTTGGAACTTCCAGACATGGTGGAAAGGGACAAGGTGTTCAACTTATTATAGGGCTGAAACCTTGGGCGTGGAATGAAGTGAAGAGACAAAAGATGAAGACACTTGAAGAAGCGTTCGTTGTTGTGGATTTCTTGGTAGAACACTATGATGAAGGTTCTGATGAGAAGAAGAAAAGGAATGAGAAACCAAAAGAAAAGTCTACGAAAGAGGAGACTTAAAGATCGCATGATAAGGCGAAAACGAAGAAGTCATTGAATTGTTGGATTTGTGAGGAACCACATATGGTGAAGAATGGTCCTTCAACACCAAAAGTGGTTGCCTTGACACAAGCCAATACAAAGAAGAAAGAAAACTTATGTAGGAGTTATGCATATCTTAGAGCTGCAATGGCTACGGAAGCAGTCTCACGAAGAGACCCGGAAAGAAATAAGTTGGAGTATGTCGAGATGAAAGTTGGGAGTGATGTTGTACTCACTATGGTGGATAGTGGGGCAACTCACAACTTTATGAGTGAGGATACTACGAGAAGGATTGGACTGAAGTTTGTACCAGTGTAGGCACAAATGAAGGCAGTGAATTCTCCTCTGGATTCTGTGATCAGTGTCACTGAGAAGGTGGATGTGACACTTGGTGCGTGGACCGGGAGAGTCGAATTCACTATAGTACGGATAGATAACAATGAAGTTGTATTGGGCATGGAGTTTATGAAGCAATTTGAAGCGATGGTTGTTCCCTATTTGAAAAAATTGTACATTTACAACGGACGAGTGGATGTACCTATCAGTGTTTCGACTGTAGGAGTAACTAAGCCCGAGTGTAAACTGACAGCGATGAATATGGAGAATGGGAAACGAGATGAATAGGTCTATAAGTGATTTTCTATTGCAGAGGCAAAGCTTATGGAGCAGTGACAGGTTATCAGGACATTATCGGATAGCATCTTGGATCTATCTAGGAGGCTGGAGGCAGTGGAGGATGATGATGACGATGAGTATGTGAGGACGAATGTTCAGACAGAGGATCGGGAAGCATACTTGCAGATTTTAGAAGTGGAGGATTTGGTAGGTGGATTGATTTAATCAGTGAGGGAGAGCCTTCAGGCTCTTCTCCCTCCTCATCTTCTTAGACTATCATGGAGATGAGGCTCATTGTTAGCTGCTCATGGCAGTGAGTCTCCAACATTTTGAGTAGGCATCTAGGGGTGAGATGACACAGTTTGACAGGTAGCATCCAGTGGACAGTCATGTTGATGTAGGGGCATGAGTTCTTGTGGAGGCAATGCATGGTTGAATTAGCTACCCAACTAATCACCGACATGAGGAGCACATTATTCCTTACAGAGCAGTGGCAAAATCTATGGCATGAGGCAAGTCGAGAGGTGGACACATCTGGATTACCAGCATACATAGTTTGTGTGGATTGATGGTCTTGGCGACAGATGGTTGCTAGGATGGAGAATTGTCGAAGACAACAATGACTTGAGGTGGGGGAGGATGTAAGGCACCCAAGTCATTGTGCGATGCGGAGAGTCGGCGAGGGCGCACGACGGGCGAGCGACAAGCTAGGCAATTCAACCAGCGAGTCATGGGCGCACCTGCATAGTGCGACGAGCTAGCCAAACAAAGGAAACGAGCGAAACAACCGCACGAAGGGTCATCGCGAAAATGGATACGTGTGGAAGTGGTGGCGGTGTGAACGACGAGCAGTTGGGCGCGCCCAAGGGCGAATTGGGCAACCCGCGAGTCAGGTGTCATGGACACGACGAGCCGATGAACGGTGGAGCGTCTGGTGCAATGATGAATGGTGCGACGAGTTGAACGTGGAGTTGGATGCGACGTTGCAGACGAGCTCTGGGTGGGTGACACGACTGGGCAGTGCTACACAAAGGTGCCGAACAACAGGCGCGGGTCGAGCGACGAAGTAAACGATGAAACGGTGGAGGTTGTCCATGGGCACCTCTGCCCAATTAAAAGGCAACGCTGCACAATGGTGCAGGGCGAAGTGTAAATTTGCATATTTGAGAGTTGAAATCTGGGGGTTCCTCTCCATTGTAAGTTTATATGTAAAAACTGATATTATCATTATTATTCGGGTAGACTCATATTGCAAGGAGTTGCCGAGTTGCCCTTCCTGATCTATATATGTTGGGCACTTATGTTGAAAATGATAATGATGGTGATGATGATGAATAATGTATGAATGTTTCCACTGTTTTAATGAAAGATAGTACTTAGAAAGTTGGAAAATAAACTAAGTATATAAGATAAATGTAGTCCACACTTGTAAGTATTGTTAAAAAAAAAAACGGGTGGTGGTGTTGCACCCCTAGTGGGGTTGGAAAAGTACCACTAGAGTAGGGATGTTGGGTCCCCATAATACTATTGATTACCCCATTACTATTGTAGTTGTACCCCTTATTAATATTTTTGTACCCCTATTTTGCCCATATTGTTACTATTGTGCCCCATAGAAGCCCACTATTGTTATTATTGTGCCCTTACATTATTATTGTTATGTAGGCTCTGATTATGTTATGACCCTTTAGACTCCTATATATAGAGAGGAGGTATTTTCATTTGAATCATCCAAGAATTGTTCATTTATGTAATGTAAAGGAGGTTACCCCCTCGAAGAGGCTAAATTCTAAGGCGTTGATCTATCTTTTCTATCTTTTCTTGAGCTGGTTTCATAATATTTAACTAAGACAAAGGCTAGATTTGTAAAATTAAAAGCCATGAAATTTTGCATTATAGATAATGTTTTATATTGGAAATACGCTGGTGTTGTTTTACTAAAGTGTCTATTGAAGGATGATGTTGAAAGAACCATGCATGAACCATGAAGGTGATTGCAGTGGACATCTATAATTGAAAAGCACTACTAACAAGATCCTTAGAGTTGGTTTCTACTCGCCTACCCACTTCCCTATTGTTCATAAGAAAGTAACATCTTGCCACAAATGCCAAATATTTGACAAGAAAAGACAACTATTTCCTTTGCCTTTAAAACCCATATCTGTTGAATGTCCTTCCCAACAATGGGGATTGGATTTGATTGGATAAATCCACCCACCACCCTCTTCCCAACACAAATGTATCCTCACAACTACCGGTTACTTCACCAAATAGACTGAGGCCACACCTTCCAAATTGGCTAGTGATGTTGTTATTATCAAATTTCTGGAAACCAATATCTTGTCTAGATTTGGTTGTCCCAACAAGCTCATTACAGATAATGTTGCAGCTTTTAAATCCAAGAAAATGATATATTCATGCAAAAAGTATCATATTACTTTGGGACATTCAACTGCATATTACCCACAAGGTAATGGGTTGGACGAATCCTCAAATAAGAGTCTAGTCAACATTAATAAAAAGCTTCTAGAATATAACAAAAAGTCATGGCACAACAAGTTAATAAATGCACTTTAGGCTGATAGAATCACATCAAAGAAATAAATTGGCATGTCATGATATCAATTGGTTTATGGGATGGATGTTGTTTTTCCATATTCCTTAGGAGTTCAAATTATGAAGGTAATTTAGGAATTGCAAGTTGAGCCTAACGACATCCAGAGGAGGATTAATCATACTATTCAATTGCAGCAATCCAGGGAAGAAGTCTACAATAAAACTCAAGTCATCCAAGAGAATATCAAAAAGATTTTTGATAGAAGAACTAAAGCAAATGCTTTCAACTTGGGTGACAGAGTTTTGAAATGGGATTCTAGAAGAGAGGATAAAGGAAAACATGGGAAATCTGACAATCTATGGTCAGGACCTTATACCTTGGATGCTTTCAGAGGGCACAATGCATTTTTTCTCAAACACCCAGATGGAACATAAATGCTTGGTGGACCTATGAATGGTAGAATGCTGAAACATTATTTCTCTTGGTTTTCATTACATAAAACCATTGTAAATATCATTGTATTTATTATTTTGATTGGGTAACCTATTGACAGAAGTTGAAGCCCACTGGGAAGGCCCTACGCTTCGATTGATATGTTACCATAATCACTCCAACAACAAAAGAAATCAAGTGTAGATATTGCCGAAATTGAACACTCAAGGCTACTAATCAAATGTTCTTAACACCTCACATGAAGAGTGCCATCCCCAGCTGGAGCCACTATTAGGGTCCTATAATTTATAGGATATTAAGGTGATTGAGTATTTTATCTCAAAAATCTCATATTGTAAATAATTTTCAATCTGTAAATGATTTCCAAAAGAAAAATAAAATTAAAAAGGAAAGAGGGTATAAACAGAGAAAAAAAAGACAAAAAACATTGCAAAAATAATAAAATATAGAACCCCATCAAAGAAAGAAAAACAAAAATAAAATAATATTGAAAGTGTTTCTAATTCAAATGTCACTATTGATAAATAGTTTTCTTCCTGATTGATGAAGAAAGCTTGTGTGTAGCTTGTTTAAGATGCCACAATGACTAGTTATTTGTTTAATCATACAATACAATCATGGTTAAACATGTTTCAATTTCTGTAAATTAGATTGGAGAATAAATATTTTCCAAACAGTTTAATCTTGGTAAATTAGTAGTTAGGTAGAAAATGACATTGGTTCAACAATTTAATATGATTCAATAGGAGAAATAAGCAATAGGATTTAAGTAGGTTTTGATTTTCCATAAAAAAAAATAATCATGGGTTTGCTAGTCAAAATCCACCCCTTGAGGTCAAATTTTCCAACAAGCGGAAGACTTGGAGAGGACCACGGACAGTGGACGCAGAAGAGGTAGGGTTTCAGGTTTCTAAGCTCCATGGAGGTGCACAAAGGGGGGAGCTCCACTCCCTCCTATAGGAAAGCAGTGGCTAGTCGAGGTAAGAAACCAATAGAATCTATCAGAGGTCCTTCAGGAGAAGGGAAAAGGAACATGGAAGAGGATCAAGATTTTACAAAACCAAGGAAGGAAAACAACACAAAAGACAATGAGGAAGAAGACAAGAAACAGGGAGCAGAAAACAAGGCACAAAAGGGGCCATGTAAACCCAAGGCTAAGGTCACTCCCAGAGTAGTTTTAAATGATCTTGCTATGTAGGCACACAGGGACCACATGTAGACCTATGCTATCATTTGTAAATTCATGGGATTATGGTCAAGTGTCGATTAAATACCACTGGAAACCAAAAGGAATCATAGACCTACATCTTGGGTCAAAGGGTTTCTTCACTGTGGTCTTTACAAATATTGAGGACAAAGACAGGGTGTTTGAAGAAGGACCCTACTTCTACATTGTAGCAAGCCTATACATGTGGCTGTGGATGATGAATTTTGTCCCGGAGCGAGAAACTTTCACTTCGGTCCCAGTCTAGGTAAGGCTCTACTCCCTACTTCTTTATTACTAGCAAACGAAATCATTATCTACCATAGGAAATAAACTAGGGTGTTTTGTCAAAGCCTCTAAGGCCACCAAAAAGGGAAAATACACTTCCTTCGCACGAATATGTGTGGATATGGATCTCTCTGGAGCTCTACTAGATGAGGTCATTTTGGAATTTTTTGATGAAGAGCGGTCTCTAAATAGGTGCCCATGCTCATGGCACCTAAGACATCTAAAGGGAGCAGAAAGGAGCAAAAGGGAGCAAAAGGGAGCAAAATCATAGACCAAAAGGAATCATAAAACAAAGTGGGATATAGAGGAAAAGGGGGCAAAAGGGAGCAAAAGCAACAACAAATAGGATGGCAATAGGCCAGTTTGAATAGGTTCCAAGTTCTCGAAGAAGAGGAAGAGATAACAAAAGTAGATCAGGTAATGGAAGGAAGCCCAAGGGAGAAGGAGAAAGAAGAAGATAGGGAATAAACGCAAGATAGTAATAAAAAAAGATACTATGCTGAGCGATGAAGAACTTGAGATGGACCAAGAAATGACCCAGAGTGAGATGGAAATGGAGGATCATGAACTGCAGGAGATTCTTGATAGAGAACACCTAGATCTGGAAGGGTTCTTGAAACAGGGAACCATGGGAGGGGTAGACTCAGTACCTCATTAAGAATTCAACAGGGTACAATAGCTATTCCTATGGAAAATGCAGACTAAAGGGTTGGAAAGGCAAAGAAACAATGAAAGGCAGGACAACAAAGGTGTGAAAACTATGAAAACCCCACCAAGATTAGCTCCTAGAAACCCAGGAAAGAAAAGAGGCAGAAAAAAGCAAAACAAGTTATTGATGAAATGTGGAAAGCTAATGATAGATTCAGGTAAGATGAAAGACCTAACCAGTTACTCCATTACAAATCTTTAATAATGAATTTCACATCTTGGAATATCAGAGGTCTAGGCAGTAAAAGAAAACAAAGAATACTTAGCAATAGCATGAAACAAGAAGCTCTCAATATGATCTTTATCCAAGAAACTAAATGTTCCATTCAAAACATAAAAGAGATTCACAACAAATTGCCCAATAGATTTGAGTTTCTAGAAGTTAAAGCAAATAATATAGTAGGAGGCATACTCACTCTTTGGAACCCCAAAAAGCTTGGCATAATAGATGCTGAGGCATCTAGGAATGATTTATCAGTGGCTATTCGACCTGTGGGAGATAGGGAGACTTATCTGGTCACAAATGTTTATGGACCTCAAAGAATGGATGATAAACTCAAGTTTCTAGATTTTCTTGTGGATCTAAGAGATAAACATGTAGGAGTACCATGGATCACAGGTGGGGACTTCAACATGATCAAATCACTTTCAGAGAAAAAAGGAGGAACAAAAGCTTTAAACAAAGACTCCATAGCATTTCAAACTTTTATAGATAATATGAAGCTAGTTGACACGGACATGAGTAATGGCCTCTTTACTTGGAACAATAAAAGAGGAGGAGAGTCTCAAGTAGCCTAAAATTTAGACAGATTCATAATCTCGGATGACCTTATGCTCACCGACAAGGAAATGATAGCAATAATTCTCCCCTTTGGAGGCTTGGACCATTGGCCTCTACAACTTGAGGTTCGGGGCATTGGCACCCCCAAGAACAAACCTTTTAGATTTGAGAACATCTGGCTCACTGACCAAGATTTCATCAACAACATTGCAAAATGGTAGACAGAAGATCTGCATATATTTAGGGTACAAGAATGTTTCTGCTACACAAAGGACTAAAGCACATCAAGCTCAGACTTAAAGACTGGAACAAGAATGAATTTGGAAATATTTTTGAAGCGAAAAAAGTTGTTGAAGGGAAAATGCAGGAACTCAATCAAGCCCTTATCAAGGATGGCTTTGACAAAGTCAGAAATGATCAAGTTACCAAACATCATCAAGACTAGGAGAATTTATGTAAACAAGAGGAAATATTTTGGAGACAAAAATCTAAAGTTTAATGGCTAAAAGAAGGGGAGAAAGACACTATATTTTTCAACAAATCCACCATGGTGAAAAGATCTCATAATAGGATCTCTTCGATCAAGGACGAGGGAGGCCATCTTCTTAATTCTCATGAAGAAATAGAAATTGTGTTAGCCCAGCACTTTCAAGGTATAGAAAAGGAAAACATTTCAGACGGAGATCATTCTATTAGGGACTTAACAAGGCATATACCTAAGCTTGTAACAAGAGAGGATAACTTCAATCTTAATAGGCCCGTGATTGAAGAGGAGGTTAGTGAGGTCATCAAAGAAATGTAGAATGGTAAAGCGCTAACCCCTGATGGTTTCAATGTGGATTTCTTTAAAGCTTGTTGGAACATTGTTAAACAAGACATTATGAATGTGGTGGAGGATTCCAGAATGAATAGAACCATTTTGAAGGTGCTCAATACTTCATTCATCTCCTTGATCCCCAAACAGGACAATGCTCAGATTCCAAACAATTTTAGACCCATAGATTTGTGCAATGTGGTGTACAAGATAATTTCTAAGGTTGTTTCCAATAGACTCAAACCATTTCTTCCTACTCTAGTTTCTATGGAGCAATTTGGTTATGTCGAGGGCAGACAAATTCTCAATAACATCATTCAAGTGCATGAGGTGGTGCACTCATTGTTAAGTAATAGGAAGGCTGGCATGATCATGCAATTGGATGTAGCCAAAGCTTACGATAAGTTGAATTGGACCTATATCAAGGAGGTCCTTATAGCTTTTGGGTTTGATCATAACTGGGTAAGATGGGTCATGGTCCTAGTGACTTCTTCTAGCTTTTCAATTCTATTTAATGGTTCTCCCTCCAAGACTTTTACTCCTTCAAGAGGCCTCAAGCAGGGAGATCCAATCTCTCCCTTTCTCTTCATCCTCATGATGGAAGGACTTGGTCGGTCAATTAAGCATGAGAAAGAAGTTGGCAACATCAAGGGACTCCAACTTTCTAAGACTGGATAGGCTTTGTCCCATCAAAAATTTGTTGATGATACCATGTTGCAGTGAATCCCCACGGTCAAAGAAGCTCTAGCCTATAAAAAAATCCTGTGTGACTTTGCCATGGCTACAGGTATGGAAGTTAATATCTCCAAATCAAATATTTTTTTTCTTTAATACCAATATTGATATTCAAAGAAATATCTCCAAAATTCTGGGCTTTCAAAGGGATGTCCTTCCCTCCAAATACTTGGGAGTTCCTCCAACTAATAAAGCTTTGCACAAGAGCATTTGGGAGCTGGTGATTAACAAGATGTAGGATAAAATTAGGAAATGGACTACTAGATCTTTAAACTTGGTTGGTCAGTTAGTGCTTACAAAAGTTGTTCTTCAATCTATCCCTGTCTTCATGCTATCATCCCTTCTAGCTCCAAAAGGAGTTTTTCAATAATTTAGAACCATTAAAAGAGACTTTCTTTGGGGTAATGGGGAGCAGAGAAAGGAATGGGCCTTTGTAGCCTGGGATAAGATTTGCAAACCTAAAAATCATAGGGGTCTTGGATTGGATGATCCAGAAGTACTAAGAAAAGCCTTTGGAGCCAAATTATGGTGGCATTGGGTAAAAGATCCAAAGGCTTAGTGGGCTAGTATCTGGAAAGAAAAATATGCCAACACTTGGCAAGATAATGATCACATAAGGATGAATGAAATCATAAAAGGCTCACACATATGGAATAAGGCCTGGGAGAATAGAAGCTAAGTATAAAACAATAGTTTCTGGGAAATCAGAGAGGGAGATCTTGCTTTGTTTTGGGAGGATAAATGGCAACAAGAACTTACACTATTAAGAGAGGACTTTCTGGACCTCAAGAAAGAAACCGATACCAAAGGGTTTCTTAGGGTAAAATATTTTTGGGATCAAACCAATAGTGAAGGAAAATGAATAACCTGAGAAGAATATAGATTACAGGCATGATAGCCCCTTGAAAGCAAAAGTTGAGGCACTTCTGAAAATGTTGGACCAAAGGAAAATTCTAGTGACAGGTGAGCATGACCAACTTAGATGGGGTAACAATAATGAAGGTAACTTCAATATTAAGGAGGCAAAACGAAAACTCCTTGAGTTGGACTACAATGTACCAGACAGGGTTTGGTAGAACCTATGGAGGCATCAAGGATGGATGAAGATCAAACTCTTCATGTGGCGGGTTCATCATAAGAAAATTATGACATGGGAAAACATTAGGAAGAGGGGTGTTCTGGGCCCTTCTAGATGCCAACTCTATGAGGCCCAAGAGGAAATAATGGAGCACCTTCTTAATGATTGTACTTTCACCTCCAGTTTGTGGGATACTTTTGCCACTATTTTCCGACAGACAGATAGGGACAAAGGAAGTATTATCAACACCCTAAATAACTGGAGATGAAACTTCTCTGATAATGAATTTCTTTGCTCAACTTGGGCTTTAACAGTAAGCTTCATAATATGGAATGTCTAGAAAGAAAGGAACAACAGAATCTTCAAAAATGAAAAAAGTTCCTCCCAATGCATTTTTGAGTAGATCTTAAGACAGCTTAAGGAGATGGTAGGTACTATTGTGAGAACTTCCCCAAACAATCCACCTGCAGAAGCTAAAATGCAGATACTTCTTCAGTTGGGTATGTAGGGGCTTATACCATAGGGCTTGGACAGGAAGGTAATGAAACTGGACACTAAGCAGGATTACTAGCATCCCCCCCCACAGGGTTTTTTGAAATACAACATTAATGGGGCCTCAAAAGGCAACCTGAGTATTGCTGGCTTTGGAAGAGTGTTAAGGGATGAGAATGGTTGTATCCATTTTATTTTCCATTGCCATTTGAGAAGAGCCATGAATAATATGGAAAAATTAATGGCTCTTGAGCATTTTTTAGAATTCCTGAAGTATAATAATCTCCATAATATAATAGTTGAAGTTGATTCTGAGTTAATCATTAACTTGGTCAAGAGAATTAGCTATGGCACGGAGCCAGAAAAAGTCTCAAAAAACTAGAGGTTTCTTCATGTCTTTCAATAGATTCAGCTTCACCTCTTGGGCTTACGTACCATGAGTTTTACCCATGTGCTAAGGACGGCAAATAAATTAGCGGACATTCGAGCCAATCAAGGGGTGCTTTACACCAAAAGTAGGTCTGAGCTAAGTTGGCAAGAGATGCCTCAGAATAGATTAAAGGCACTGTGTCAAGATCAGGTGGATGAGGATAGAATGGTGTTTCACAATAGAGCCACAGAGACAGGATCTAATTAATTTGGTCTATTGATGAAATTTTTTGGTTTATTTATGAAGTATTATTTCCAAAGTGAGGTCATTTTTGGGATGTAGGTCACTGTCGGCCTCCTCAACCCTAGCAAGAACAAACATAGAAGTCTCTAGAGGAGGTTGCTTAGTACACGTTGTTTCTTAGATAGATGGTTGAACAGAGGAATATTCAGCTTCCTTTGGTCCAGTCGCCAAAGGAGATGAGTTAGTGCGAGGGTTTGGATTCCTGGCTTTCTCAGTAGACTCAAACCCCCAATTTTTCTTTATGAGGTGGAAATTCTGCTCGCAGGGTGGTTTCTAGATTATTGTAGTACCTTCAAGCTGAAAGTGGTTTTTCAGAGTTGGGAGCGATTCCACTCACAAAGCAACATGTGGCCAAGGGATGGGAAGGAATACCGCCCTCATCGTGTGGTAATTCTCGGTGCTTTTGGCGCATGCGATATGTTCTATAGCCGTTGGATCAAGCACGATGAATCTATGGTCAAGATTAAGATAGCATGTTGGTGGGTCTAGGGCATTTATCGCGCAGACTCAAAAACTCCAGGTTTTCTTTCTATGGTGGCAAGACTACTCGCTGGGTGGTTTCTGGTTTATCACAGGGCCTTCAAGCTGAAAGTGGTTTTTCAGAGTTGGGAGCGATTCCACTCACAATACAACATGTGGCCAAGGGACAGGAAGGAATACCACCCTCATTGTCTGGTAATTCTCGGTGCTTTTAGCTCGTGCGATATTTCCCACAACGATTGGATCAAGCACGATGAAACCACGGTCAAGATTAAGCATGCATGTTGGTGGGTCCAGGGTGTTTATCGTGTGGTCATTTTCCGTGCTTTTAGGTCTTGCGATATTATCCTCTGCCATTGGATCTGGTGAGGAGATTCAATGATCGAGGTAAAGTATGCAGGTCCTGGTGTGCGTTATCTTCTGTGCTTGTTGTGCTTCATGATGGGTATCGAAGGATTTCGGGTGGACTACGTGCTCAAGCATTATCCCCCTATTCGGGCGTGAAATCCTTTTAGAATAGTCCCTATTTCCTCATCGGGTCTGTTTCTAATTTCAAAGTGGTTGCATGTTCTTTCCCCGATTTAGGCCTCAGCCATATGATCTCTAAGGGGGGATCGAATGGTCTCAACTTTTGTTTGTATTTCATGGGTTTTGTAGTTTTGTTTGTGGGACCTTGTCTTGGCTTTTAAGCCTTTAGCTTGGTGTCCTAGGCTTTAAGTGGTTTGACATTTCTTTGGCCCACAGTTCCTTTGGAATTGTTGTATTTTATGTAATTTGTTTTCTGATTTAATGAAATAGAAGGTAGGACTCTTGCTTTGGCAAAATGCACCCCTTGAGAGAAAAAAAATGTTAGCTTAGAAATGTAGTTAAAGGGTAGGAAAAATTAGTTTGGTATAAATGTATTTATTTTCCATTTATCCTAACTTTCGAGGGAATTATAAAGAGGTGCATCTAAACAAAATATTTTTGTCGTATATGGTTTAAAAGGCTGCAATTAAAAGGGGAAGGATTCTCTAGCTCTTTAGATCGTTGTCACTTATTTGTTTTCGCCCCCCCCTCTCCATCATAGATTTACCTCCAGGGGGGAGGTTTGAAAAAGAGGTATTCCCCACCGGGCCCCATCACCACATGGCCTCTTCTCTGCATTTCATACCCCCCCCAACCTTTAATACCACTTCCTACTCCCTCCTAAAACCACTTCCCCCTCATTCCTTTACCATTGTGCCTACCCAACACCTCTGCCACTCCCATCTTGCCACGTCTCCTAGTCGTTTCCCAATTAAATCCCTTCCCATAAAAATTATCGTTAACTATTTAATGTCTTACCTTTCCAGTAACCATTTTAATTCAACAGTCTCGTGCCAATCCTCCAATGAAACCTGCCACTCCCTCCTTTAAAAACCCTAAATTGGTCTTCATTATACCTTTCACCATCTTATTCTCCACAGTTTACAGGTTCTTTTTGCAAGCGAAAAACTTCCAAAGATTTGCTAAAACAGATCAGTTGTCATCATTCTGACCCCCTCCCCTAATGACTCACAACATGCCATTCATTTTCTACCAAAAATTTATTCCCAAATTCATCTTTATAATTCACTGATCAACTATGCCTCCAAAGAAGAAGAACCAGGAGGACCCTGTGAATCCATTAGTCCCCACATCTATAGAATTAGACCATATTCCATTAGCTAATAAGTACTACAAGATCAGTGAGACACAATGCGACTATAAATGGTTAGAAATTTATTGTTTGCTAGAGGATAAACATGTTGATAAAACATATGAAATTGGACTCTGGGAATCCAATCTTCCTCACTATATTGTCCCTCTAACCTTCCATTCCTCTAAATTCACCAGGAAATGCCAATTTTTCTATGTTCCCATCCAAATATTCGTTGTAACCCCATCTGGTTAAATCATTTCTTCAACTTCTACTCAATCTATAAACCAAATGATGCTAGCTCCCCCTTTGGAAAATAGTGCACCATTTTCTTTAGAAGCCATCATAGAAATCTATCAGAAGATTTAGTTTTCTAGAAGAGCCAGGATTTTTTATATCTTCTTACCATAAATTGCCCAATTACGAAAGAAAAATCCGCCATACCCTTCCTCAATCTTCCCTAATCAAGCTAAATAGATCATAACCATAATTTCATACATTATGGGTTATTATTCTGATCAGTGGGTAGATGAACCCATTCTAGGGTTCCTTTCCATCTTTTCCACAGATAGCAAACCATCTATTTTGTTTAATTTAAGTCAATTCCTGGCTGATAACATCCATGAGCAGTTCGTTAATTTTCCAACAGAAGACATGTTTAAGTACACTTCAATTTTGGTTTATATGTTTATGTATTATCAAGCAAACATGTTCAATTTTTCCATGTAGAAGCTAGATGAAGAGGGAAAACAATAGTCTGTAATATTTTGGACATCTTTAGTGATGAAAGAGAAGCCAGAATTCTCCTATAAATAGTTCATTGAAGAGTCTGTTCACCGAGCTATGAGTATCCTAAATAGCTCAGTAGAACCTAGAATTAGTGAAGACATCAAGAGGATTCTAAATTTGACGGATCAGGCCAAGACGGGAGACTAGTATTTATAGCAGAATTACATGGAAATAAGAGTTTATGGATGTGGGTTAGCACCATACAAGCTCCTAAAATACCTCCCCATGAGGATTTTTTCCCTTGAATATATTAGTTAAATTCTAAATTTAGATGAAATTCACTTTGTGGTGGCAATAAAGAAGTCCCAAATTTGGATCAAAACACAAGTGGGCCCTTTTATATGCAACAATAGGTCCGCAGGAGAAGAGGTAGATAAAATCCTTAAGGAGATGAAATTCATGCTAAGTTTCACATGGTCTTATGACCCTTTGGGTATCATTTCTAAGCTAGGAGTAAAAAACAAAACTACTCCATACATCCATACCCCAAGGTCTAAGATAGAGAAATATGTGAACTAGTCAGTATGGGCAGAGAACACATTATAGGAAGCTGAAGAGCAATTGGTTTCTACTTCAAATTTATAGACTCCCACTCAAGAGAAAACAAGTAAAAGGGAGAAAGATGAGGGATCATCATCAACAGTAGGTAGTGAGGCCAAGGAGTTCAGAATGATTTACAAGAGAAGAACTAAGATGACTCCTGGGACAGATGCAGAAAAGGAGGCAGAATATCGAGCTGCCATCATAATTAGGGGAACACCATTTTCAAGTAGCAAGTTTTCTACATCTCCTATTAGACCTTCACTATCACAAGATCAAAAAGATATAGAGATAACTTCACAGAATGTCCAAGGAGAAAAGGAAAAAAGTGTTTTTGATAGGTACCAAAAGATCAAACTTAAGAATGAAATTCTTAACAACAAGACCAACACTTAGTTTTGGAAACAAACTTCCAGTTCACAGAGCAGACTATTGTCAGTTTTTTATATAGAACAAGGAAGGATGCAGATGGCCTTCCTTGAGGCCCAAATTCCACATCTTGAGTGGCTAGTAGATTACAAGAGCACAACATTTGAATTTAGCAGCAAAGATATCCATCCAATTGATCAAATGTAGATGCATAAATAGACCGGTGAGATGATTTCCTCTACCTTAACTAATACTGCTATGTCATTATCAAAATTGCATGTTTCACATGCAAACATTCTGTCTGAGATAAAAATGGAAAATATAAATTCTTTGGAAAACGACAATAGAATCAAATCTTTGGAAGATTTGGTAGTCAAAATAGGATATGATCCTAAATAGATAAATGTTGCACAAGATATCATCAAGAAGAAAAATATTGACATTGCAACATTGAGAAAGCAGTTGAAACTGCCAGCCACAGAGGATCCCTTGAATAAAGATATTGAAGAAAATGAGACACAAAAGGGTGACATGATGAAGTTCATCATGGAGAAGAATGTTCATATCATATAGATGGAGGTAGAAATGGAGAAAATGATCAAAGAGAAGGAACATAGTCAAAGGGTAGCCATAGTCCCCCTGGATGTTATACCCATCACACAAATCCAAACTGCAGGAACTACAACTGCAACAACCTCTTCAACTCAAGCTACAAGTGTTGAGAAGGTGACAAAGAAACTGGAAAATATGTCATTCCAATCATAAGAAATTAAAAAGTTACATGGGCAGCTCAAATCTCTGCAAGAACAAAAAGATAGAACTGAAGCTTCTCATTTGGCTGAAGTACAGAAGTCACAAAAGTTGCTAGAGAGGATATGGATGATGGAGAAGGATACAAAAATTGGTCAAAACTTGCCCCAAGTCAATGAAATAGTTTGGATGGATATTTTAGACTCCATGAATGAGATTTGGCCATGCATCGAAACCATTTTTGAATAGAAGGAATTGGTATAAAAGGCCATTGAAACCATTATTGAAATAAGGGAAAAGCTAGGAGACATGCCTACAAAAGATTCCAACATCATCAAATTCCTAAATTAAAAAAATAAGTAAGAAATTCAAGAGTTAGGAATTTATGACATGATTGCCACCATCTTGGAGGTCAAGAAGGTTTTAACTAAAGGAAATCTCATTACTCAATTGGAGGAGAAATGTGACAATGGATTTGGGAGTGAACAGATTCTTCAATAGTTTTGAAGCATTAAATACGAAAGGATTTCCCAACATATATGTGATTAATGAAAATTTGATTACTCAAGAAGATTATGTTATAAATATGAAGGAAGTGGCCAAAGACAATACTAAATTCAATGGTATAAAAGGCAGACTGATAGGTAGATCATTCTTAGAGGCAATGGAAAATGACTTCTTTATCTAGCATGAGGTAAAACATATCTTCATAGTAAAGCCAAAATTTCTAAAGTATACTGAGGTTGATGAGATTTACCAAAGGGTAATCAAGTTAACCATTCCAAATGAAGAAAGGTGGGACCAACAATGTGATTTATTGGGGTAAAAAGCAACTCGAATGCAATGAGTGTTGGGTGTGGAGCCTGATTATCTTTTGTATTCAAATGTATCACTGCATTGGATCCCAGTTCAAAATCGTTGATGCCTGTAAAATATTCGCTGCAGGGGGGGTGGCTATGACCTTTGGGGAGCCCCTCCCTAACGGGGGGTTTCGAGGGCAGCGCCCCCGAAGCTAAGAATAGATGTAAAATTTCCTTGTAAAAGTATAGTAATTTCTAGTCAATATGGGCCATTCATTAGGAGGAGATCTGACGGTGGAAGTTATGTTTAATTTAGGGTTTTTTTCCATAGAAGCCAACCCCTCACTATATATGAGGGAATTGTATTGCGTCTATGTAGATTTGTATTCTGAGTGAGAAAGAGAGAGGAGATTGAGAGTGAAGAGGGTGTTATAGTGGATTTTTTGTAGGTTGTATCTCTTTAGTTTGTTGGATAATATAAAATGAAGGACTGGTTGTTTCTCTGTGGACGTATCCCAAACTGGGTGAACCATGTATATCTATGTCTCTCTTCTTTTATGTGTTTTCTGTGTTTATATTTCTACAATATTTTATGTGTTCCATTGCTCTGTAATATATAATTTTCTAAGAATGAGAACATCAACCAGCACATCAGCTAGGACAACATAGTTATAGGCTAATTCAACAACCAAATCTTGCAAAACAGAACCACCTCTTCATGCAACTATCCACCTTACCTATTTCTGTAGAATATCGATTTTATTATTTAGATAATGCTAATAATACACTATCAGTTGAGACAATGATTTTGCAAATCATTTTGTAATTATTCTATAAATACTTCACAGTTTGAAGTATTATAGGTTGATTATTGAATATAATTTTCTTTGAGAATTGTAATTTGTAGTTGCTTGAAGCATCAATAATACAAGGAAATTCTTCACAGGATTCATGTGGTTTACGAATTGGTAATGTTTTTCTTTTGTTCATGTGTTTAATCCTTGTCCCCTTTATCTTTCATTTATGAAAAGCTTAATTACATAATAGAAGCTATGACAAATAGGATATGTTATATAGAATGTCGTATTTTGGCTTTTAGTGATTTATACATTTTCTGTTGAAGTCAAAGTAAGGAATCCTCCATTGCTCCTTAGTTTCTACTGAGTCCTACATTTCTTCTATTTCATAATCCATTAGAATTCTAAAAGATCCAGCTAGCGCAACCTAGCTTTCCCTATGAAACTCCTTCAAATTTTGATGCAGATCAAGTTAATCCTTAGGCTCCATAACCCAATGGAATTATAACAAGTTAATCAACCAAACAATCTAATAAAAAAAAATCAATACAGTAGTAACTAGCCTAAAATTCACATCAAACAAAGCTAAATTTTATAGAGAGATCCCTCTCTGAAGATGGCAAGGCTAGATCCCAGCTTCCAAAGTGATTTTGATGTTGTCCTATGTGTTTACTCCCTCAACCTAAAACATATAGAACAACAAAAGCCCCAGGCCTCCAATATATAGAATGAGAGGCTAATCCTTGCCAACTCTCTCATGAGTTACCTTTGGAAAAAGCTAGGATGTTTCCTTGCTTTATTTATCTTCCCCTGTATATTAGAATCCGTTAGAAATAAAAATATCCTCAAATAGGTTGAATATGGATGTTTACTTCTTTCTAGGTTGACAAATGAGTAAAAAGTGGGATATTATTCAGTCAACCTGCCCCTTTGACCTCCAAAAATTCACAAAATTTTATTAACGCTGCCCCTAATGAAACACAGAGAGACCCTAGGGACTAACACCCCTGGTTCATGCATGGGGAGTGTTATAACTCTTCTTGCTAGTTCCTGGGGAGTGTTACCCTAGCAAATAGGATCGTGAACTTGGTCAACATTTAAGCCAAATTATATTTCTCCTCTAAGCCGATGAGGAGGTCATTTTCCTGTATAACAATGTTTCATATGATGTTGCTTGTTGCTAGTAGTTTTTAGTTGGTATGTTGTTCTAGATGATGATTGGTATATTTGTTGCTTACTGATTCTGATATGTGGAGAGATAGAGGATGATGGATGAAGGCATGGATGATCTTTGATATTCATTATATTTAAGCCATGTAGAGATGTATTACTCTAGTAGCTATGCTTCATTTCTTGTTGCCTTATCATATGGAGTTGGCCATTTGATATTGATCTCAAAGGGGTAGAGATAGAGGATGGTGGTCTAAATTTTGCATATGGTTTCCATCAATGCCAAATGGGGAGATTATCAGCATCCATGGGGATATTGTTAGCATTACGGTGTGCATGGACCCAACTAGATGATGTTGGCATAAGTTCATGATGGAAGCTAGCTAATGTACGCATTGATGTCAACCACTTATAGCTTAGCATATGTCTATATTCCTACATGCCATCCATTATATCATGATTGCAGCTAGTTGTGTTGTCATTGGGTTGATTGTGTTGGCATTGTTGTCAACCACATGAGGTCATACAATTAGTGTGTGTCGGTATGTGTTGGCTTGATGATAGATCCTATGATGGTGGCACAATTGATGGCATACTCATGATAATAATATGATGGTATTATTTTGGTTGATGATGTTGCTATAGGTTTTCATGCAAATATACATGTGATGGTGATGGTTGATGGCACACTAGTTGTGTTGTCAACAATATATTCATTAGGTTTTAATGTCTATGCTTATGAGGATTATTTGTGTAGTGATGTAATGACTTGATTTTGTTGCTACATAGATGTTTATAGGTCAGTCCAATGGTGTTGCAGCTATGGGTATGATTGATGGAGAGTGGAGGACTTGTTGGCACTCTTGTCAACCTTGTTTGGTTGCTATCTAGCTCAAAGTGGAAATTACACTTGAGAGACATACTTGATCCACTTGCAGATGAGTTATAGGTTGTGTCAGAGCTTTAGGCTAGTACAAGTGTTGGAAAAGAGGATCCAACTGATGGTAGAGGTGTTGGGCTGAAGATTCATTGGTTTTCCTCATCCTTAGCCACCGTCGGATGGAACCAAGCCAATGGGAGTGACTGAAAGGCTCCATTCACTAGATGACAAGATTATGTGAGTGACTATATGTATCATTCTCATGGAGCCATTGTCATGCATTCGACTAGTGGCTTTGACAATATTTTTCATGCATTCCTCCCACTTATCGAAATTAAATTAGCTTGGAAATCCTTAGAGGCTTCTAGAATTATTTGAAAAGGTCAAAATGGTTTGACATTAGAGGAAAATTCAGCCTAAAAGTGCCCATAAAATTTTCATGTAATTTCCATGTCATAATATGTAAACCAATCAGAATCCTTTAAATTTAAAAAGAGGTACATGTAAATATTTTGGAGGGAAAGGAAGTAAAATTAATTTTTTTAGTCATATTTTTGGCTTAACTCCTTATGGGTTTACTCAAATTTCAAGCGTAGACACTCGTTGGATGCAAAATTAAATTCCACATACAATGAGTACCCATTATGCATGTTTTTTAGAATACCCACATTGATAAAATGTGAAGATACATTAAAAGAACATATTTGACATGTGTTTTTAATGTATCTTCAATTTTTTCCATGTTGGTCTTCTCAAAAGTATGCAAAATGGGTACTCGTTGGATGTGGAATTTAATTTTGCATCCAACGAGTGTCTACACTTGACATATGAGTAAACCTATAAGGACATAAGCCAAAAATATGATTAGAAAAAAGTAGCTATCTTCTTTTCCCTCCAAAATTCCTTACTATTATTTTATTATTTTTCATTACGAGGCCACTTTTAGGCTGAAATTTCCTCTAAAAAAAGGTCCTCCAATGATATGAATGAATTTACTACACAAGTATTGGCCTTCGTGTATTGATTTAATCTAATTTTTGCACCTTTGATCTTAGCTCAAGCTCAATTTCACCCTATGGGTTTAATATTCTTGTCTTGTGAGCTTTGTGGTTGTTGATTGTGAGTTGAAGGAATATGTAAGTGAATGAGAAGGCTTCATAGAAGTAGTGTATGATTCAGACCAATTGGAGAGTGTAGATTCTTTTGTCTATGAGTGTTAATTGCATCATAATGAGCATATTTGAAGCATGATGAAAAATAGATCAAGATTGAAGCTATTGGACTAGAGATTAGCTAGAAAGTTTTGTATGTTGTTGGGTATTATTTTTCTTAGTGACACTCACACTTGTTCTTGTAAGAGTGTTGCTGCTTGGCACATAGCCATAGTGTCTTTTGTTGTTGATTATATTGTGTGACATTATTTTGTTGTGAAGATCTGATTGTGTCTAGATTTGATGTTGAAACGTTTTTGCTAGTTTGGAGAGCATATGCTTTGTGGAGTTTTTATTTTGATTTAATGATGCGATCTCGTTGCTAAGAGCATGCATGACTAGTTGAATTCTTGTTGAGCATAACGTCTTGGATTCATATTGAAAATAGATGAAAGGAGGTCTGCATAGTGGAAAGGAGAGGTGACTTTATGAGAGTGGAGCAGTGATATTAAGGCTTTAGTGAAAGGAGCAATTTCTCAATCGAATGGTAGTTGGAATTCCAATCATATTTGAGAAAGGATTGATTGATCGTAGTGGCTTTCAATGGATCGTAGTCCGTAGATCCATAGAGAAAAAGGTCTTCCAAGCTAATAAGTAGTATCAAGTCTCCTAGCCGATTACTGTTGGAATTTTGTATATGAGGCTGAGTTTCCTTGCTGATGGTAGTCAACAAGCTATGTAAAAGACTAATTTCTTAACATAACAAAAATTTAGAGAAAAGAAACAATAGCAAAGGTGTTTTTCCTCTGGGAAGGTTTTCCACCACAAATCTTTTGTGTCATGTGTGATTGATGTGATGTGCCTTTGATGTGTTGATTATTGTTGCTGTCACGGTTCTCTTATTTTAGTTGCTTATATGTTTATATGCATGGATAATATAATGTGTTGTTGTTTCACATTTGTTTGATTTAAATGGAAAAAATCATATATAGATCAGACTATTGATTCACCCCCCTGTCTCAATAGTGCTCAAAGGTTTCCAACACGCACAACCACACAATTAAATCACTATTGATTATTACATGTCTTCATTTCCCTCCAACATCTCCCAATTCATAGAAATAACTGCAAAGAGAACATTGGAATTAAAATTTTCGAAATAAATCACTGTTGAAAAGGAATTTCACATGATTGGAGTAATTACTAATGATGAAAAATTAGTGTGAAGCTCGATTATCTTCTTTATTAATAGGTATCGCAACATTGGACCCCGGTTCCTAACAAGGCAGCAACGCTACCTGTTTAATTCCCGTCAGTGGTGTCCAGGGGTGGAAACACCAATTTTAAGATCCCCCCTTTGGAAAGGATGCAAGGGCAGCACCCCTAAAGCTAAATATAGATGAAAAAATTCCTTGTAAAATATTGTAAGTTCGTAGTCAATCTGGATCGTTCATTAGATGGATGATCTAATGGTAGAAGTTATGTTTAATTTGGGGTCTTTTTCCCTAAAAGGTAACCCCTCGATTTATATGAGGAAATTGTGTTGTGGCTATATGTACGGGTATGTGCATTATGAATGAGAAAGAGAGAGGAGACTGTGTGAGGGAGAAGAGGAAATTACAATGGATCTGTTGTAGGTTGTATCTCTTCATTTTGCTGGATAACATAACAGAAGGAATAGTTGTTTCTCCATGGATGTAGCTCGAATCGGGTGAACCAAGTATGTCTATGTCTCTCTTATTTATGCATTTTTTTGTGTTTATACAATATTTTACATGTTCCATTGCTTTGTAATATCTAATTTTGTAACAATATGATTCTAGAATATTCACAATTACTATATTTATGCATTGGTGAAACAAATGATCAGATGAGAAACGAATGAGAACATTTTTGAGTTCACCAATTAGATCGAAAAGAGTCTTGTCTACCTTAATTATCTGTGCATCCATTTTGTCCCATTTTACATTGATTTTATTTGTGACAGATAGGGTCTTTATACTTACCCATGCACCAGAATCAACTATGAAATTGTGTACATTATAATTGAAAATTTCAAATGTCAACAAAAATGAAGGTTAGAGCCTATTTAAATAGAATGTTAAAGAATTAAGTATAGACTCCAAGGAACTATAAGACTTACCAAATTTGGTTCCCTTTTGTGAAGAAGTGTCATTACATGAGACAGATTGTTCGAGTGTGTGTAGGAGCATGTCCCGCTGGCTCATGATCTTTGTTAATTAGAAAATTGAGATATTCACGTGAAACTTCTTCATTTCTTCAACTTCATTGTAATCTAATGTGGGAGATACTGTGAAAGTGTCTAGGGAGGTTGGCTTGTCCTCTAATTTCAAAGTGATGGAGTTAATATTTCTTCTTGAAGAAGTACTTGTTGTGACTTCATTTCTATACTTGTTCTGAGTGTTCTACGTTGAGTTGATGGGTAGACTGATAATTCTTTGAAATTTTTACTTAAATTTATTTTTTTCAACTCTTGTATAGGATTTGACCCTTGGCTTCTTAAGTTATATCGAGTGGTCTACTTCTTGGCTAGGTTATTACTAGGTGGTTTATTTTTGGCATTTCTCATTCCAGTTATGAGTATGCAACTGAATGTGTTCACTACATGCCTTGTGCTTGTAGTCTCTTTGGTTGCAACAATTTCTTCTTTTTCCATTGTAGGCTTAGTCTTCTTGCCAGTAAGCATTGTGTCAATAAAAGGTGCAACTAGACTGTTCATGCTATGGTTCCATTGAGGAAATATTTTGTCTAAATGATATTCTTGATGAAATGAATAATACTGATCCATGCCCATACTTTGATATCAAGACAACGTTCTATATTTATGCAAACTTGGTTGGTTGGTTATTTTTTATACTGGAGTTGGAAGTCCTTCTCTAAAGGTTGAACCTATGAGGCATGATGCCCATGGTTGACTCATTTGACCTTTGTTTTAATTCTACCAACTCATTGGACATAAAATTGATAATGTCAATCAACCTCTAAAGAACAATTTCTTCCTTTTCTTTGGACTTACTTATAGAATATTGAGACCTTTTCCCATTATCATTGGAGTACTTCATTGATTTGTCATCTACGATGAATCCAATAGCACAAAAACCCTTTTCAACTATGATCACTTGTTCAAAAGTTTTAGCCAAAGTTGGTTTCGTAGTTTTTTTCACGAACTATGAAATTCTTGATGGTAAGGCAGATGTGAAGTAGTCGATTGTGATCGAGTCATGAGGTTTTGTGTTTGGAAGAAATCTATTCAACATATGGTTAAACCACTGATTGAAATCTTTCACATTTTCTTTCTGCTCCATATTGAGATTGCACAACTCTTTCAAAAGCATGGTAGGGGTTTTATACTCAGTTTATTTCTTAAGAAATAATTTCTTAAAACCTCTCCAATTCTAGATTGAATTCAAAGGAAGGCCACGATACCATATAACTTCTCTTCCATCTAATGTACACCGAAACAGTCTAAATGAAACATCATCATAACATACCTCAAGTGTTTGCAAATGTAGGTAGAAGTTGTCTACATGGGCCTCTGCCTTTATTGCTTTATGATGGTCATACTTCATTAGTAGCTTATCTAGGTGCCTTGGCATTTTGTGTAACACACCCGATAGTACAAGTGGGCCCTAATTCATCCATTCTGGATCTTGGTCTACCATGTCTTCATCATTGTTTCCCCTTCTTTGTCAGAATATATTGGTTTTCTTCTTCTTCTTTTTCTTCACTTCCTAACCTGTGGAAAGTATCATCTAAGAGCACTATATTATCACCATAACCACCATTGAAGGTTGGAGGTTGTTCTGGTTTTCCTCTGTTTTCTTCAAAATCTACAAACTCTTCAATGGTGGCAAGAACCAATTCTTTAACTATTGAGACCACTATCCTAGTGTGGGTGCTTTGGTGCTTCTATGGAAAGTATGGAATATTATCCACTCTGGGTATCAATCCAATAGCTCTCACAAACTTTCAAGTGATGGGGCAGATGGCCTAGATTTGTTCATAAGAGACTTTGTAAGCTTGTAAAGTTTTGTGCTGAGAAGAATTACAACCTTCAGGAATGTGCATAGGGGAGTTGATGGGAATGTTACTACCTTGACCAAAGGAAGTAAGATTGGGTTTAGTGAGGTTATCAACCATAAAAATATGACTTCCCTCCTTCTAGTGCCAGAAATGTTGATGGTGTTGGACCCACCAACATTTAAGGGGTCTCCACGATATATGGTCCCAATTAGATCTCACACCATTTGGGATAGGAGCCCCATCTGGAATATGTCCCAATTACCGATTATCTTAAAGATATTCCTTGGCTCGAACTATCAGTAGGAGAGAGGAGTGAAAATCCACCTTCGAAAAGAAAGGGGGTGTGTCTGGTGAGTGTTTAATCATATGTGTGTCAAAGTTCTTTCACTGTGGAGCTATGGAAAAATAAGCCTCTAAGAGAGAGGTTGTAGTACCACCCTAGTAGAGACACACATGAATGAGAAGGATCCATACAACATAAAGTGGAATAGTCCATAGAGATGTGATGGTCGATGCAACCAATGTAATGAGGAAGATCTATCTAATATCTAGTAGAGTCGTCCACAAGGATGAAAAAATGATAATAGAAATTACAACACATTATCAATATGATAAGTACGAAAATAATTGAAATAATTTAATTACTTTCAGATGAAAGTGAATGTGAATTAGAAACATTCACCTAATAGCCTTACAAACATCCAGAATCAATGCATGAAGAATGTATTCGCCCATAGGGATTCTTATATTAAGTAAAATTTCCAAGACACATTTATACAATGACCATCATTAGCTCCAATAGTGGAGCATTGGAGCTAGTCCTTTCTCCTTAAAAGAACTAGCTTATCTCTCTAATGCCTTACAAGAGGAGCCAAGGTGAAAATTCCTTTTCTCTTACAATGAGGGTGTATATATAACAATGAGGAAATAATGCTTCACCTTCCTCGTGACTCTTCATATACCCTCACAACTATTTGACTTCCTCTGAATTTTCAATTTTACATGACTCTTCATTTTCCATACATGTCCTTTGGACTTCCACTTTACAATACAATTTCCAAACATAATTTACATCATTAAGCATAATGGTGTTTCATGTAGAAATTCATGACATCAAATGACATGACACTACTAAAATAGGCTGCTAGATGATCTGGCAATGTCAAGCCATTTCTACTATTGTGTGCTAGAGGTCTGCTTGAGAATTCTTTTATTTTCACCTCTACATGGCTTGGTAATAAGGGATCTTCAATGATCTCAAGTCTTGAATGGTGATTGCAAACTGGTATCCCTTTCATTTATCTTAATTGATCAACTTGCATACTCTGCTAGAAGAATGTCTATCATCATTTTTTTCTCCTTCATCCTCTTCTTCATCATCTCTCCATGGCATGATGAGGTAGTTGTTTCTGCAATTCACTCATGACGAGATGAAATAAGTCTGAAAACCCTGTAATATAATATTTTTCATATTGATCCATTGAATGATCCAACACTGGATGGAAAGCTTGGAAAGGGGCTCAATGACTGTTGGGAAGGGATCCCTGGAGTCAATTGAGTAAATTTTGGATAAGTTTTGTAGTTTATTTTTGTAACGAATGTAAAGTCTCCATGAAATGTGGAAAGCGGAGCGCAAAGCTAGTAGAAGTCAAAATGGCTTTAGTCCCTTAATTGGGTAGGTGGTAAAGTTCTTTTAAGACCCGCCCATGGTAGGCGGACCATGGTATTGTAAAGCAAAGTATATATAAATTTGGGTCATAGAAAGTCTAAGAATCAATCAAATTAGTAAAGAATCATTGTAAGGGCAAGGTGGTAAGGTAGGAAAGCTTTGTTTCCTATACTTAGGAAAAAGGGGAAGGCTCCTGCAGTTGAGTGCGCGGAGACCTTGGTAAGTCTACAAGCTGAGTGTGTAGGCCCCTGGAGCTAAGTGCGCAGGCATAAAAGTCTGTAATCTGAACATTTATACTTAATAGAGACATTTTTGGGTTGAAATTGATGCATATGTGTCATTCTATTTACTTCTGCAAAGTTTATGTATCTTCACTCTGTAATATGTTTTATATGAATTAATTCTTAGTTACTATGCAAAACTAGTAGATCTGTAATATTTATGCATGATAAGTATAATTAACTACCTTTGCGAAGATCAAGAATTTGTTTAGATAGCTTTGTAATAGTTGTCTATCCGGAAGGGATAAGGTTGTGAGAAGGTAGATCTAAGGCACAAGAAATTTAGGAAACAATCACACAGGCCTTTGGATGCAGAAACCTAGTGCTAGCATCCCCCAATATTGCTTTGGGTGAGGTTGTGACTTGCCATATGTAGGTTGTTTTTGAAAGGGCCAACAAATAGGGTTTTATTGGTTGGCATAGTTAAAGATGAAACTGGGTCAAGCCCCCTCCAGCCAACAAATGGTTCTATTTCTGGGAATAGGATCTATCTGAGGAATGTGTAATGTAAAATAAGTGATTCCCTACTAAGAAGGAAATCAAAAGTGGCTCAACCAGAAGTTGCACATGTTTACAACTCAAGAGAATAGAAACCTGCATTTATCCAAGGAACAATGGTTGAATAGATACCTATACACCAATGAAATTGAATCTTTATTATGTTTCTTCCCTTGTGAATTGCACGAGTGGTTGTCTAAATTAGTGGACATTCAGGGCACGCGGAGGCTTAACATGACTATTGCTTGGACTCTAGAGTTGGTGAAGCACCTAGAGGCTTCAAAAAATAACATCGTGTTGGCTATTGATCACTAGATTGATCATATCTTTGGAGGTTTCATCACTGATCTCATGCTTGACATGACCATCAACTATAGCAAAGTAGAGAGCGAGTTCTTCAAGGGACCACGAGGTAAGTATTTAAATTCTATGAAAACTTGGATTAACATGTTGTTGTGTGAAAAAAGGGTTATGCCATTACCTTGATGTTTGGGACTACGTGAAGTGGAAAACCCTTTAGAAGGAATGGAGAATCAGCCTTTGAATACAAACCACTATTAGGATCCTCTCCGAGCAACGACGAGGGAACTATTCCAAATACATCATGAAGTGTGATGCAGTTAGTAACTCAAGGTATCCCACAGATACCTCATCCACTCCACCTCCACCTACACATCCACCTCTCCATCAACCATTCAACATGGAAAATGCAATGAATATTCCAATCTTCAAAGGGGTGGGAAGCGAAGACCCCGAAGAATTTTGGTTCATTGCAAATGCTATGTGGACAATGTAACCAATTACTGATGATAATATAAAGAAAGTGCAACTAGTCACAATGCTAAAGGATAGGGTGCTGACTTGGTATATTAAATTATGTCAAGATAACCCTGTCATGACATTTGCAGAGACTTAACAAGCATTGAACAATGATTTTAAGAAGCCTAAGTATCAGGCACAATTTGTAAATGAGTTTAAGGAAATACAACAAAGGGTAAATGAGACCTCGTGGGATTTCGATCATAGGCTAAAATGCTTGATCTGGTAGGCTAATATGAAGATCACGAATGATCAACACAGATACTGATACATTGCTTCATTGTTTCCTGATCTGAGATTACCATGATCAGAACAGAAGATAGGAATGCAGGCGGAGGCTGTGGAGATCACAATGAGGTTAGAAGCTTCGCCAATGTAGGATATGAACATTTGGGTAAAACAGATCCAATCGCAGCTGGTAAGTCTTCACATGGAGTTACAAAGTAGGAAGATAGGAAATGATGCTCAGTCAAAGGCAAACACTAAAGTATGGTCTATAAAATGCAAAGACAAAGGGCATGATAAGGATCACTTCCCTGTTTATCAAAATTACTTGATTGGATGAGGTCATGTGCCTCTGAATCGTGAAAATATTATGGGACTGAGCACAAGAGTACTATTATGGTGTGATATCTACCAAATAGTTAGAAAGCACATGACTCATAATCGTCAACTCTTACAGAAGTTTCTTCAGACACCACAACAATTGTTTTGTACTTTCTGCAAATCAGTTTGATATGATGAGAGAAACTATAGAAGCAACGAACTAATGATGGAAAAGAACCCTACCTATTGAATGCAGGTAGAAAATCAACCTTAGGATCAAGGTGCAGGTGCAGTGTATTAGGGGATTTCAAGGCCAAGGCAGAGGAAGAGGAGGAGAGGTTAGGAAAGGTCATGGACAAATCATCTGTTATAACTGTGGCGAAGCAGGATATTTTCTGCATGACTATCAAAATCCAACTTATCCATCTTGTCAATATTGCAGATAGTTTGATCATGTGATAGAGGATTTCCCAGTGTTGATTTCCAAGATACATAAGAATACGACACAGTAGCCTATGAAGAATATCTATATGATGAGGGAAGAGCCTCGCGAAGAGGACCATAGTATTAATATTGTAACGTGTAGTGGTATGGCCACAAGAGAAGATAAAGGAAGTCATCTAGAAACTGAAGGATGGGTGCACAAGTCTTGTGAAAAGGAAGTCGGGTTTGACCTCTAACAGGCTAAAGAAAATTTCATGGAAGCTAAGAAGAAATTTCATGAGGCTTCCACGTCGGGGAGTCAGGACAAACCGGTTGGAAACAGTGAAATACAAGATGCGGATCCCTCATTATTGGCTATTTTTCTAAAAATTGTATAAAGTTGTTGCAGGATAAGAAGGCAGTGGAAGGGCTCTAGGAGCTAATCTAAAATTTCAAGAGAAAAATTAAGATTCCTTCAGAACAACACACTGTAAGGAAGCTAGGTAAACATAACAAGCGAACATGGTGAGAGATGAGGCTAACTGTGGAGAATGGAGAATATGAATGGATGAAGTCATCTTAGATTTAGGATCTGATGGAAACGTACTACCAAGGAAAACATGGGAGAGGATGGGGAGACATGTGCTACAATGGTCTCCTATGCAGCTATGCATGGCCAATCAGCAGAAGATAATTCCTATAGGGTGCCTGTATGGGGTAGTAGTTGATATTGAAGGAGTAGGTTCTTTGGCCGATTTTGAAGTAACAAAGATATTAGATGACAATAATCCTTACCCTATGCTACTAGGGATTGATTGGGCCTTTGACATCGATGCAACGTATCATCAGAAATTCGAACGCTGGAACAGCACCCATTTTAGATGAGAATAAGGATGCAGGCGGTAGTCTAATTAATGCAGACATCGTTGCAGACAATTCCCTACCTCACATCGACAGCACAGAAGGTAACATACGCAGCAGAAAGGAAGAAAAAGAAACATCGAAGGAGGGAGCTGGTAGCTCGGAGAACGCTCGCCACCACAGGTACGCATGTAATTCCAAGTTTAATAGTAATAGACCCTTTAGTAGTAATAAAATAGTAAATAATGTAGATATAATAGATAATGAAAATATAAATATTAGTAATAAAATAATAGATAATGTAAATATAGTAAATAATGAAAATATAAATATTAATAAAATAGTAGATAATGTAAATATAGTAGATAATGAAAATATAAATATTAGTAATAAAATAATAGATAATGTAAATATAGTAAATAACGAAAATATAAATATTAATAAAATAGTAGATAATGTAAATATAGTAGATAATGAAAACATAAATATTAACCCTAGAAATATAGTAGATAATGAAAATATAAATATTAGTAATAAAATAATAGATAATGTAAATATAGTAAATAACGAAAATATTAATATTAATAAAATAGTAGATAATGTAAATATAGTAGATAATGAAAACATAAATATTAACCCTAGAAACATTAACCTAGATAATAAAAAAGTGGTCAATATATCTTCTTATGAGCTGAAGACAGAAGAGGCAGAGGTCCTTAACAAAGGTCTCAATTTCGCATTAGCCCCCAGCAAAATCCCCTATGAAGAAATCATTTGCAACCTAGAGGACGGAATCAAGACACTCAAGGATGATGACAAAGAGCTCATCAGACAAGAGGTCGCGGTTATCCTAAGAAAAGCTAAACCCCCCAAAAGGAACCTAAAACTTGAGCAGCTTAAAGCCATAAATAGTCTTAGAAACAATAAAGACATAGTTATTCTAAAAGCAGACAAAGGAGGCGCCACGGTCATTATGGATTATGAAGAGTACATTAGCAAAATGAAAGACCACTTATATAATAGTGGTAGCTACAAGAAGCTAGAGAAAAACCCCATCACCAAAATCACAAACCTAGTAAAGAAAGCCATTAAAGAAACCAATCTTGATGATAAAATAAAAAAGAGATTGACTCCTAACAGTGAAACCACCCCCAGAATCTATGGAGCCCCTAAAATTCATAAAAAAGATGTCCCCTTAAGACCCATAGTCAACACCATAGGGTCCCCCACTTATGAGTTAGCCAAGTACGTCGCTAGCATTCTATCCCCGCTAGTGGGCAAGACTAGCTCTTACATTAAAGACTCAAATCAATTTGTAAAGCACATTAAAAACACCAAGCTAGAACCCGGAGATAAAATTGTTAGTTTTGACGTGGTCCAGCTCTTCACCAAAATTCCCCTAGATGAAGCCATTCTGGTAGTAAAAGAGGTAGCAGATCCCCAAACCGCTAAGTTAGCCGAAATCTGTCTTCGCTCAACTTTCTTCTCCTTCCAGGGTGAAATATTTGAACAAACATCGGGTGTCGCTATGGGATCTCCTCTCTCACCAATAGTGGCAAACCTTTTCATGGAAAAATTCGAAAAGAAGGCTCTAGATTTATATCCATTAAAGCCCAAATCATGGGTCAGGTTTGTGGATGACACCAGTGTCAATTGGCCTCATGGCGAGAATGAGCTAAACAAGTTTCTGAACCATCTCAATAGCCTGTCTGAAGACATAAAATTCACAATGGAAGTAGAAGAAAATAATTGCATTCCTTTCTTAGACATTCTCCTCATAAGAGGAAATGATGGCTCCATAGGTCACAAAGTTTTTAGAAAGAAAGCCCATACAGATAACTACCTGCATGCCGATTCTCATCACCACCCTGCCCAGAAAATGGGGGTGCTACATACCCTCTTCACTAGAGCTTATAGAATCTCTGACATAAACCATACAGATGAAGAAATTTCGTACCTTAAAAAAACTTTTGCAAACCTAGGGTACAGCAATAAGAGCATATACAAAGCCATTCAAAAAGCAAAATCTGATAATCATAAAAGCATAACAAAAGAAACCCCAACCGCTAATGCCTTCCTTCCTTACATCCAAGGAGTCACTGACAAAATAGCAAAAATCCTCAGTAAGAAAAATATTAAGACTGCTTTCAAACCCTTGTATACCATTAAACAAAGAATGAGATCTGTTAAGGACAACCTAGAGCATCTTCAGCAAAAAGGAGTTTATATCATCAAATGTTCTTGTGGGGATCATTACATAGGAGAAACCGGTAGATCCGTTAGGATTAGACTCAAGGAGCATAGTGCTGACATACGTAAAGAAAGAGTTCGAACCTCAGCCCTAGCTGAGCATGTAGGTAAAACCAATCATCATATATGCCTGGAAGACACCAAAGTCATTGCCAAGGTAGAGCACCATTTCAAGCGTAAGGTTAGGGAAGCTATTGAAATCATTAAACATCCAAAAAACCTTAATAGGGATGGTGGCATGGAAATTAGCAAAAACTGGAACCCCTTGCTAACCCCTGCAAATAATCTCAAAAACGATGTTAAAAATTCTTGACACTCTAACCTTAAATTAACATGCTTCTCTTTGTAGACCTAGGCTAAAAAAAGTATCAAGACATTAAAGCCTAATTACTAACATAATAAAAATTAAAATAATAAACATTCAAAAGAACAAAACATATATAAAACATCTTTACTACAATAAGAAGCAGAATCATAATAAATAAAAATAATTGCTATAGGTATATATAAATAATATTAGAATCAATAAAGAATTTAAATATTAATGTAGGTTAAGAAGTGCAAGCATGATTAATTTAGTAATATGATAATCAATTATAAATAAATATAGATAAGGATAGTAAGTATACATAGATAGGAACAATAATATATTTCCTATCTAATAATATAAACATTAATTTTATCTATAGAAATAATAAGGATTACATAAAAATAACATCCATAATTAATAACTAATAACATAAAAGTAAATAATAAATACTAACAAATTTGTAATAAAGAATTAGATTAACATAAAGTAGAACATATAATAAATAAGCAAAAGCTTTAATATTAAATAACAATAGGAATTTTACCAACATAACTAAATTAAAATTAGCAATAAAGAATAAGCATTAATAGCAATAATTAAAAATATTAATTAATATAAATAAAGCACATTAATAAGTAAGCACATATAATCAATAAAAATAGAAATTAAATAGTAATTAATTAAAGCAGTCACAACAATAGAAACGAAGGATTAAATTAACTTTGAGGAATAACATTATAATCAAATAACTTAATAACAAAATATTAAATTTAAAAACTGAAGTAGTAAATCAATAACTTAATAACTAAATATTAAATATTAATATTAATATATAAATTAGAATAGCAAATCAAATATAAAATAGTATAATCATAGAACTAAAAAACAATGAAAATAATTAAATTATAAATAATTATGCAAAGTGTCGGCCAGTTTGTCTTCTCATCTTGCTTTTTTCCTATTTATACATAGCCGGTTACTTCTTTTCTCCTCACAATTTGTCCTGATGATGAGTCTAGTTTCAGACTCGAAACGTCGACCAGAAAATATGAACACTGTGGAAAATCCGAACTCCATTCAAAAATCTCACCACAGTAATCTGCAATCTAAAATGTTCATAAAAATAAAAATCCAGTGAACAATTAGACATACCTTAAACCATAACATTTTTTTTTTGTAAGCTACAGTAGATCTATTCTATTATAGGCAATTAAGAAAAATATGTACATGCAGAAGGTGATCTCAACCCGCCCCGAGGGGAAACTGAGTCTGTTGATCCCTATCCATCTGGGAATAACAATTCAAAGCATGAAAACATACACCACCAAGTCTACAATAAATATATTACTCTACTTACTTATGGCATTATGATTCTACCTACATTCAGCATTATAATTCTACTTTCATACATCCTTATAACAGTTCAGGAACATTTTCAAAAAATAGGTTCTCCTAATGATTGACAAAAGGATTAAGTTGAAGAGAAAATATAAGGACCCAGTCTACCATGACCTCCATCTTGATTCCCTCCTTGCACTGCCCATTAGTTATCTTTTTCAGCATCGTTTGAATTCCCTCGAGCCCGGTATCCTGCATCTAGATAGAAACATGTAGATTTTTCATCTCCCTTCTTAGATTGGAGATTCCTTGAGCCATTTCAGTCATCTCTACTGCTATCTGTTCCATGGCCTTTTCTATTCACCTTTTCACTACCCAGTAGACATGCAGTGCTTGTTTATACAAGAATAACTGACTCCTTGTGTTTCATGGGTCAGGTAGAAGGATGCTCCAATCCTCCATTTCAAGGCCAGAGGCTTCCTGCAACACATCGTTCTCCAGCTCCTGGATAATTATTCTGATTTCCTCATTCGTCCCTTCACTATACGCATTTTCCGCATCCTGAGCCATCTTCTCAGTTGTTCTTCATCCTCCTTTATGGTGGGTTGTCTGCTGCATCTCAGCTTCATAAGCATCTCCTTTCCAGCTTCTTCCCCGGTCCCTGCGACCTCTACCTTTGCTTCTATGGGAGGGTCCTCCTCTGTTGGTGCTCCAGCTACTTTGCCCTACCTCAACCGTCGCCTTTCCCTTCTGATCTTCTCTGCCACCTTCCATTACTCCCTCTCCTCGACCTTCTTCTTCTTCTAGTTCTTCCTTCTCCTGATTATTCGTTCTCCCTGCTCTTTCACTAGTTGGCATATGTTTTTTAGCTTCCTAGGGATGACCTCGCACCTCAGTTCTTAGCCTATCTTGCTCCGTATCATTCTGAGCTTCCTTCTTATCTTTGTCCTAGCCCATTTAGCTCCCTTTCTCATTTGTATTTTATCCTACCCTCCTTCTTCTCTCTGCCATTATTTCCTGCCCTTTCCTGAGTCGGATACCTGATTTTATTTTACTATTATTCTCCGCCCTCACCACTTTTCTAATTATATGATTGTCTTCTGCTTTGCATTTGCTGACTCCTAAATAGTTACCGTTACCTATCCTATGCTTCTTCGTCCCAACTTCTCCATCATTCTCCCCTCCTCTCGCCATTATTCCTTCTCCTCCACACCTAAGTTTTCGACCACCTTTGCATGTTGGCTCTGCATACCTGAGGCTGATTAATTCAAGAGGTGGCTTGGGCTTCCACGCCCTACTTTCCATCATTTTACCGCATCGTGTCCTTTTCTTCGCCCTAATCAGGGTCTGTCTGGAGCCTTGATCGAGTCATGTTGTGTCATTATTGTCCTGTTTTATGATTTGACTTAGATTTTCCCATCTTGTTCCTGCCGAGTGGGTTGACCAGATGCTATTAACTTTCCCGTTTGGTTCATTACATCCCCAATTGGCAAGGTAATCCGCTGCTTTATTGCCTCCTCGCCTAACATGGTGGATGATCTTATAATCTACATGCTTCATGATTTCTGCCAGGTCTTGGATTAGACCCGCCGTCCTCCAGCTCTTTGCCACCTAATCCCATTTCTTTCCATCATTTAATTTTCTGATGGTCTTTATTACTAAATTTTAGTCGCCTTCTATTTCTAGCTTCCTATATCCATTTCTTATGGCAACTCTAATTCCTTGATAGGCAGCCATCAATTCCACTTCATTGTTACTCATTATCCCTCCTCTGTCTGTATAAATCCATCTAGTGAGTCCATTGCTATCTCTGAAGATCCCTCCGAACCCTGCTGGCCCTGGGTTGCCTTTGGAAGCCTCGTCAAAGTTTAATTTGATGAAGCCCTCCTGGGGACGTGTAAACACAGTAGGACTTTGGGTCTACATGCTCTGAGCTTTCTGCTTCTGGGGGTACACCATTCCTTGTTCCAAACTTAGCTTAATTAATATTTGATTTTCTTCCAAGGTAGTTTTCCAATCCTCCTGGCCCCAAGCTTCTAATAAGATTGTTTCCCTTATAAGACTTTGAGTTCTTTTCCATACCAACTCCGGGGGGTTGATTTTATTTTGAAATAATCTTCTGTTTCTCTCTTTCCAGATGAGCCATATGTTGAATCCTACTGCTGAACTCCAAGCTCTCCTCACTACTGGGCTTTGAAATTGGCCTTTCCCCCATTGGAAAATAGTTTGTTTTATGCTCTGAGGGTCTCAGTTTGTCTTTCCAAAGAGGATTCTTGTTTCTTCCCATTGTTGTTGAGCTACTGGGTAGGAGTTTAAGATGTGTTCCTGGGTTTCTATTTCTTGTTCACATGAGCTACAACTGGGTGGTCCGAGGAACCCTCTTTTCTGAATTTGATCCTAGGTCAGTATGTGTCCTCTTCCCACTAGCCATGCAAACATGGTGACCTTTGGCCACCATCTATTCCTCCATAGTTGTTTCCAGTCTTGTAGCTATTCTTCTTGCTCTTGTTTGGACTTTAATAAGTATGCCTCCTTAACCGTAAAGGTGTCCCTTGAAGATCTTCCCCATCTAAGAATGTTCGGCTCTGTTCTAGTCTTAATTCTTCTTGAGTCCATCTCTTTGACTAGCTTCTATTTGATAGCCTCATTAATGTTATTGTCCCATTCCTCTGGTTCCTTCCATTCTCTCCAAGTCTCGTTGTCACTTCCTTCCCTCCAATAGTCGCTTACATAGTTTAGACCTTTGGCCTTGGCTTCCCTGCATGTGATTACCACGTCCTAAAGTTCCACCATTTTTCCCCGTTGCTGCTAGGCTTCCTCCTAGAATTTAGCTGTCCTTCCATTTCTTATTTCCCAAAAAGCATACTTATTTATGATATCTCTATTCTAACTTGCTAACTCCCATATCATGGATCCTTTTGGCATTTCCTCCTTCCTCAAAATCTCTTTAGCAGTTGCAGGCACGTTGTATTTTTGAGTCCATATTTTTTTCCATAAATATTCGCCTCCTTGCATCCAGCGCCACCATAACTTTGCTTCGAGGATTTGGTTTAGTGTAAGAGGATCTCTAAGACCTATTCCCCCTTCCTCTTTTGTTTTTATTAAACTGTGCCAAGAAGATAGTGCCCATTCCTTCTGTTGTTTTGGTCCTCCCCATAAAAATTTTCTGAAAATCTCAATCATTTTATTACATACCCATTTGGGAACAACCATTACCGATAGGGGGTAAATGGGGATTGATTGGAGGACTGATTTCCGGAGCACAAGTCTTGCTGCAATATTTAGAGACCTGAAAGCCCAGTTGGCTAATCTATCCTTAACTTTCTCTAGGGTAGGCTTCCAATTAGCTATTCTCAGAGGATTAATAGCTAATAGCGTGCCCAAGTATTTTGTGGGGAATTATCCCAATCTAAATCCCAGAGTCCTAGTCAGATGCCCTTTAACTGATTCAGGAGCATTGAAGATGAAGGTGTTTGATTTGTCCTTGTTGACTTCAGTGCTTGAGGCTTCCATAAATACCTCCAGTATCCCTTTTACCCTTTTGACTTCTCTCAGGGAAGTAGTACAAAATAACATTATATCGTCCACAAATTGTTGATGCGTTACTAGAAGATTGTTGCCCCATGGTCTTAGACCTTTTATTTTCCTTTCTCTGAACTCTTTTTTGAAGTATCTTCCCAACCCTTCAGCTGCTATGATGAATAGAAATGGTGATATGGGGTCACCTTGGCGTAATCCTCTTGTGGCATTAAAAGTCGAAGTTGGAGTACCATTCAACAGGATAGAGAAGTTTGGTGTAGAAATCATGTTGCATATCCAATTCACCCATCTATTGCAGAACCCAAAAGCCTATATAATTGACTCAAGATAGTTCCAATTTAGGCGATCATAGGCTTTTGAGAGATCAAGTTTTATCATCATTCCTTGTTCCTTTTTTTGTTTCAAGGTATGAATAACTTCTTGGGATACTACCAAACCATCTAAGATCTATCTCCCTTCCAGAAACCTTGTTTGTTCAGGGGAGATTATACTGGAGAGGATTCTCTTTAGTCTTTTGACCATTAAAGAGGCAATGATCTTATATATTACATTACAAAGCGCAATTGGGTGGAAACACTGAGCTGTTTCTGAATGAGCAGTTTTAGGAATAAGAGTTAAAAGGCTTGAGTTTAGGCTTGGCCATACCTTTTGATGTCTGCGCGATTCCTCCACCACTTCTAGTATTTCTTGCCCTAGGAACTGCCAGCTTGCTTGGTATAATTCCGCTGTAAATCCATCTGGCCCTGGGGCCTTGCTTCTTTTCATACCTTTCACTATTTCCTCCACTTCCTCTAGTGTTGTTGCCCTCATCAATGCTAAGTTTTGATCCCTGGTAACCAACTCCAGGATCTCATTACTTATTCTTCTTATCACCTATGTTCTATTCCTTTAAGGTTCAGTGAGCAGTTCCTTGAAGTGTCCTACCAGTTCCTGTTCCAATTCTTCGTGTTGGGTTAAGCGTTGTCCCCCCTCATTTTGAATTGAAAAAATCATATTCCTTTGTCGACATTGGATCATGGATTGATGAAAAAACTTCGTATTTCTCTCTCCTTCTCTGATCCAGTTTATCCGGGACTTTTGCCTGCATAAGATTTCTTCCTGTTTTCTACGCTCCTCAAGTTGGCCTATTACTGTGCCCTCTTCTCTGCTTCTCTCTTCATTCCTTCCTTCCAATATATTCTTCTATTGCAGCTCGCTCATTTTTTGTTCTAAACGATGTCATTCTTTGAATATATCTCCGAATTGCTCTTTATTCCACTTTCTTATTTGCCCCCTTAGTTCCTTCAATTTGAGTTGAAAAGTTTGCATCTTACTTCGCCCACTTTGTTGGCTTGTAGTCCACCATTCTTATACCTTTGACATAAACTGATGATTCCTGATCCAAAATGCTTCAAACCTAAAGGGTCGATTTTTAGGACTCTGTTTGAGGTTGATTTCTAGCTTGACTGGCCAGTGGTCTAAGCCTGTTACAGGGAGAATCATCGCCTCAATATATACATCTCTATTCATGATTTGTTCCGAAACTATAAATCTATCCAGTCTCGACACTATTTGGTTTGATCCACCTCTACGACTATTCCATGTGTGGGTGCCATTTATTGTTTGCACAACCACCATTCTCTGTTTTGCTATCATGTCTCTGAATGCTTCCATATCTGGGTCTATTTTCCTTAATCCTCCTCTCTTTTCTGCTAGGGTCGTGATCATATTGAAATTGCCACCTATAATCCATGGCATCTCTTGGTAGAGTCTTCTTGTCGATTTCATATTTTGTAGGAACCCTTTGCGTTCATTTGGTAAGTGTCGTCCATAAACTCCTGAGAGGGCAACCCACTTAGAGGATCCTATCAGTCTAAACATACCTGAGAGGATTTGGGGGAAACTTATCCAGTTTGTAACTTGGACTTCCTCAAGGTTCCATAGGATTGTCAATCCTCATGCGCTGCCTACCGCATCTTGCCCCATTACCTCATATTGAGTTTTACCCTTGCTTATTATTTCTTCCCATTTTTCCATGCTAATCTTTGTTTCTTGATCTATCATTATACTTGGTTTGTCTTTTTTCAGTCTATCTCTCAAGTATCTCTACTTTCCCTTACTGTTAAGACCTCTCATGTTCCATCTTGTACTTATCATCTTAATAATTTTGGGGTTTGTTGAAATACCTCAGATAGAGGTATGACTCTTCCTGAATTTACCAGCATTTCTCCAACCTCTTGTATTGTCTCGCTCATCATGCGCTGACCTCTTTTCCTTCCTCCTTTTCCAGAGCTGCCCATTCCTAAGTTCTGCTCCCCTTGCATTCTTATCTATTCTAGATTGTTTACTGCCAATCCCCCTGTATTTTCCTTATATTTTTGGAATTCTTCTTTTTATCTTTGTTTCTGCTCATCAGGAATAAATCTCTCATCTAAATACCTCTATTCATTTAAAAATTTCCTCATTGTACATTCCTCTTCTCCTCCTTTGTCTTTATTCATATCTACTTCCATTTCGGTTTGTTCATTTTCCTGTTCCTCCATTTCTTCTCCTTCTCCTTGCTATGTATCCTCTTTTCCTCTTTCCTGCTTTCCTGTTTCTTTTAATATTTCCATTGGTTCTTCATCGCTAACGTCCTTTTGCAGTCCTGATTTCTCCTCCTGGAGTATTTTGAATTTATTCTGTGTTTCCAGTGATATATTTTCCTTAGGTGGTTGTTGTTGGGGTGTACTTTTCCTTGATCTCCTTTTGTTCTATACTTCTTTAAATCCCTCTTCCTCTCTTCCGGGGTCCTCTGCTGGTGCTCTTTCCTCTTCTTTCTTGTCTGTTGATTCCTCTATCTCATTTAAAGGGAATTGTCTGTAGAGGTGTCCATATTCATGACATCTTCTGCACCGGAATGGAATATGTTCGTAATCCACTGGTTGTTGCCAAACCTCATCATGGTATTCTAATTCGATAAAATCTGGGAGAGGTTCAATGATGTTCATATACACATAAATCCTCACATATGACGTATATCTCCCCCTTTTGGTGGATTCAGCAACTTTCACGAATGACCCTATTGCATTACCTATCCCATGGTTTTTACATGACATATATGTTCCCAAAAACATGAACCCATGATCAACACTATCGATCTATAGATTTTTTGTTTATTCTTTCTTGTGCGGGAATGGTTTTGTGTGGGCTTCTATTTTGTAAAGACATAGATGCCAAGTATTTGCAACCGTAGATAGTTATCAGAGACATTGAACACCACTAGTTATCAAAGGCATCAAACCTTAAGGATTAAGCAATTTTTATGGTGCTTCTCAATCACATGGCTTACTGGTTGCATCTCAAGGTTTTATGTGGCACAACATTCTCCCCTAAAGTTGATTCTTGTCAAGATAGTAGTCCTTGAGTCCATTCACACATATGAACAAATGGATAGGAGATAATTGAACTAGTTGGGTGAGAGAGGCTCAATTAGCTTCTTAAGCGATGTTGTCATCAACAAATTCTCTACAATCCGTAAATGAGAACTACATCAAAGGAATAAAGTAATGGTGGGGAATACAATGTAATATCTTTTGAAAACAAATTTTTGATTTCAAAAATAATGGAGGGAAGGTTCTTCTCATATAAATTCCTAATTTTGTTTGAAATAAGTTGAGGCCTTGGCATCCAAAACTAGGATTTTCTATCTTACACCTTTAATTCCAATATATTTCTAGAAATTATCCTTATTTTTTAATCATTTGACATTGAAGTGAAGATAAATATCACCATCAATTTTTGGCTTTGATCCATTCCTCTTACCTAAAGGATGTTATTTATAGCTCCTAGTATCCCAACGGACCTCCTAATTAATTCAAACCTCAAAATTGCATTCCCTCATCTCCATTGTTGTTGTAGTGTTGTCTAGTAAGAAGAACTAAAAAGAATGGTCTAGAAAAATGAACCACACTGTCATTTTTATGGACTTGTACAAAGACATCTATACAAGATAGAAAGAAACTGCACCCACCAATCCCAAATTAGATAAGGAGCTATCCATTTAGTAAATTAAGTACAACAAATCCTATGCATTGATTATTGCTTTTGTAAGTGAAGGTGAGCCATCATTTAGTTTCCATTACAAATCCTTATGATGCATTAAAGAAGTTGACAGATCCATATGACTCACAATCTAAGTTAGAGCTTTTCCAAATGATGGTCACTCTGCAACCCTAAGTTGAAATATGATGATCCCCTAGCGTTAGCCTCTTAAAAAATATCCACCATACATAATATAGATGCCACTAGAGTGAAGATAGGAATTCCTCTCACAACCTTCATCAAGGCCCTATACCCTACATGCTCTCTCTATCCTGAATCCTTGCAAGCTAGTGATCAACTCAAGTCCATTAATTTTGACTCTCTGGTGGAGAAAAATATAGAATGAGAGAAATATTCCAAGAGGAGGAAAACAACTCACTCCCATGAAGAATTTTTGTGCCCTACTGAAAAAAGGAAAAGTAAGTCACATGATTCTTCTAAAGGAAGTAGCAGTGAAAAAGGAGATGGAAGAAATAATTTTAGAGGTAGGAGTGGGGTGGAAGGGTGAGTCAGGTGGGGGGATGGGGATGTGGAAGGAGGGAAAGAGGGTAAACACCCTCAAAGAGAAAAACAAAATCTTCTTCACTACATTCATTGAGACAGAGATGGACATGATGCATCAACATGTAGAAACCCCTGGGAGAGATTCAAAGATAATCAAAACTTGAATTAGAAGATAGAGATAAAAAAATGAGATCTAATATAAGTTAAAGTGCCTAAATCTACTCATTATATTATTTCCAATTGCAACATTGAAGTAATTGAAGATTACACTTCATTTTCTTCTTGGAGATATTCTTAGCTTCTTGATACAGGTGTAATAGGTCACATGACCTTCTAGAGAGAGATTTCAGTAATAATTTAGATGGAACAATGTATACTGCAAATAAATCAAGTCTTAAGCCATTAGGGCATAGCATCATCAAGCTTAAACTGCCTAGATTTCTAGATTTTCTTCTACCTGATGTACTCTGCCTTCCATAGCTACAAAGAAATATGGTTTTCATTGTTTTCATTCATTACCAAGGCCACTCTATTCATATATTTGGTGGAAAAATAGAAATAAGAAAATCATTTGAAAAGGTTATCATGATTGGAGTGGGGGATGAAAGATAGTTGAATTTGAAAGGGACATTTGTTCATACATAGAATTATACATACATCTCAAAACATTATGAAGGTATATTTCCTTCTAATATTATAAGGCATGCTATATTTGGACATATTAGTTATGGTAGCCTACACATATTGAGGAAAAAAATATGTCTCTAGTTTACCTACTATTCCCAAGAAAACAAGGCAATGTGATGCTTAAATCCTTAGAAATCATTATAACAACCTTTTCATGATTCCACTTCCAATGCATGGAGTAAACTCGTATTGATACATCATGATTTGTGTGGCCCTATGTATGTTCCTTATAATAATGGAAATAAATATGCAATGAATTTTATTGATGATAACACCGTAATGTGTTGGGTGTACTTATTGAAAAATAAATCTCAAGCTTTTGAACATTCAAATATTTACATGTATGAATTGAAAAGGAAGCACAATCACATATCTTCTCCCTTCATATTAACAATGGAATACAATATATCTCTAATAAATTTTAAAACTATATTTTCCAACATTGCATTCAACATCAAAACATAATTCCATTAATTTCTCAACAAAATGGTGTCTCTGAAAGAAGGAATAGAACTACCTTGAATATGGTTTGTTCAATGATGTTTTTCAAAAATGTAAAGTTCATGTTTTTGGCTAATGAAATTATATATGCAGTTTATGTGAAAAACAGATGTCCTTCTCATGCTCTCATAAATAAGACTCCTTATGAAATGTGGTATGGCCTCATTGCTTTGGTAATGCATCTGAGGGTCTTCAATTCCACCAACTATGCCTTTCATCCAAAGGAGCAAAGAAGAAAGATTGATGCAAGAATTTGGAAGTGCATATTCTTGGGGTATTCATATGCCACCAAAGCATATTGTCCTTATGATGAGGTAAACAAAAAGTTTATTCTTTCTATAGATGTATTTTTCTTGAATATTTCAAGAATGACAACATTGTTGAGTGATAGATTTATCATTCATATAGATTCACCCATGTAAATAAGTGTAAAAATTTTGATAAAGAGATTCCACATCTTGAAGTGGCAATCGCTATCTTTGATTAATCAATGGAATGTCCTTCTAAAGCACTATCCCCCCATCATGATGTTCCAACCACTTCTTCATATTAGGAAGACCCTTTGAATGATGTGATTGAGAAGATCAAAAGCCTAAATCTTGATGTAGCCCCATCTCAATCAATGGAGTAGCCTAGACATTCTTAGAAAGGCCCCCTAAAATATATCACTAAAACTTTTGAAAGTGTTCATCTTAATGAGGTTGAAAAGACAAGGATCAAAGGTTAAACTAGACAAGATGCAAGTGACACAAATAATTATAATTCAGTTGTTTTAGATGATATGGATGTTTCATATGATTGTGAATAGAATTTATCTAATAACTTTGAATCAACTTCCTTTAAAGAGTATGCTTCTTACAATGAATGGAAGGAAGAAATACAAAAGGAGTATGATTTTCTCATAAATAATGGAACATGTAAGTTGGAAAACCCTTCATTTAGGGCCAAATTGGATACGAATGATTCTACAAGAACAAGTAAAACTCATATGTCTCACTTGAAAAAAACAAAGAAAATCCTGTGGCAAAAGGAATTGCTCAAAAAGAAGGTGTTGACTATGAAGAGAATTTTTCCCCCATGAAAAAGTGGGCTATTATCTAGACTCTCTTTACCTTAGTACCTTAGAATGGATCAAAGGTTCATCAAATGGATGCGAAGACTATTTTCTTGAATGGGGACTTGAAAGAAAATATCTTCATGTCTCAGCTAGAAGGTTTTTCTATGAATAAAAAAGAATAAAAATTAGGTGAACTCATCAAATCCTTATATGAGCTAAAACAAGAATTGCAACCCTGGTATGAAAAGTTAACCAAGCATCTTCTTAAATTAAATTTCAAACATGTTAATCTCGATGATACAACATTGTTGTAAGGAAAATTGTAGAAAGAATTCTATATCTTGTGGTATATGTACTAGATGATTTATTGATAATAGGAAACAATGGAAACTATATTGTAGGTTTTAACCCCATATAGAAATTACCTGCATACGAATTCTAAATCACATGAAAAATAAAAATGCGAGAGCATAACACATAAAACAAATATACACAGAGATTTCCCACTGGATCCCAAAACCGGGACTACCAACTTGATTTTTCATTATGT
>APFE030967277.1:0-45453 GCA_000404065.3 Pinus taeda
TTATCATTTAAAATATACTTTTCATTACATAAATAGATTTAATATTTTTTTTAGAACATCTGTATCATAAAAAGTATGACTCAAACTTGTAATTAAAAAAATATCTTCTAGATTTCAAATACAATGGCTTAGGAAATATGCCAAAAATTTCCAAAATGTGAAAAATAGTTAGACGATCAGCTATTCGTATAAAAAATTACACTTTGATCGATAATTATACCAAAATTCAGTAATAATTATTCAAAAAAAAACAATTATCTAAATCTACACAATTTTTTTAAACGAAAATTACCAGACATTCACACAATTTGGTACTAAGAGCCAATAAGACATAATCAATTTATCTTTCCAAAAAAAGTAACTGAGATCCATCCGTTTCTAAATTTCGCAATCCAAACCCTTCACAAAAAAATAAAAGTGGGGCATTGGTAACTCTCAATTAAATTAACCCCAAAAAATACATCAAAAAGTGTACTTTCTTAAATGCGTCGAGCCTTCAAGTGAGTAGAACCGGCTCTGCGATCCATGTAGTAAAACGCACGCGAAAATTGCAAGACAGATACTAAAACGAGGTCGGTATGACCCATTATGTAGCTCTACCGAGCATTCCAATATTCTCAAACAATACAATCAAATCGCTACGCATATCTTCCGTATATGCACAATTTTCGTATATGAAAAATTTCCATATATGGAAGTTACACATGTTACAACTCGACTTACTGAGTTCATAAACAACTGAATGAACGAGAACCTAGATGCCCTAGCGTCACTGACCACCCAATGATTGTAGAAATCAAGAAGAAAGATGATAAGCCAACAAGCAAACAAAACCAGATGAAAAATAGTTTTCTAGTCAGGGAGAAAATGGTCTAAAAGGCTTATGGTGTCAAAATCATAAAAGCAAAACTCACTGGCCAAGATTGGGGACAAACCCTAATCTTCACTTACAGGCATTAGTGTGACTACCTAACTCACAATAAGCACTAGAGGCTGGTCAGCGTGACTATTTCTCAGTAAATCACATTGATCAGCATGATTGTTAGTGAATTAAGTGCGCTGATGGAGGGAGCCAAGAAAAAAAAATGAAACAGAGAGCAGATCTACTACTATGAATTTCAAACTCAAGCGAGTAAGCAGGAGAAAAGAAACAGAACCAAAGGGAAAAAGTGGAACTAGAAAAGTTCACACGAAATCATGAAATCCAAGATAAACAAAAGAATTGGTTCCTTAGTATGGTCACCAATTTGTGGTGAAGTAAAATTATAAGTGCAGACATAATCAAATTCCTCTAGCCCGATAATGGGTCTAGCCACAACTGATACATTCTACAGAATATTTCCTTAGGTTAGAACCAATTAAGAGGGCCTACCTCTTAGTGCGCTTATCTCGTTTGATGATGTCCTTGTTTTCTCGCTCCAGCTATCTCTCGCTTCCTTCTTCAAACACCTAAAACAAGTAAACAATAGTAAACAACAACTATCATAATAGACAAATTGTAATTCAACCTACTTAACAAGTCAAGAAACATTAAGCCATGAATGTGTAAGATGACAAATCATGTAGGAAATCAATTGATAGTTGCATATATATTGAATCAATAATAGATTACAACCATTGTCTTAATGTTGTCGTTCTCCTCTGACAAGACCAGGTTCCCACACACTTCTGCTAGCATTTCATGATGGCCTCAACAATAATAGTTTTAAGGCTCTTCCCTTTACGCTTCACTCTAAACCAATTCACACTTCTCCCTCACACAAGTAGATAGCTACAACCATGAATAGCTCGTTGTTTACTCCAAACCAAAATAGCACTAGCACACCATCATTAACACTAGCTTGTGCTTGGGAAGAAGGGAGGTTTATATAAGATGAATGCATGCGAGATGGATCCTCTTCTCATGGGAGAAGTTCTTATTGCTTCAGTTAGTTCCATCATTATAGGGGAAAGGATCCAAAACTGACATCCTCGACCCCATCCGACCAAACCATTTACCATACTTCTGTTACGAAGTTTCTAGAGCTGGAAGCTTTAGCTCTTAATTTAAAAAACTTTCCATAATAGGACCAAACTGACTGGAACATAGCTCAATTTCTCTGGTCAGCACTAGGGACAGTGCTAATTCCTGCATATTGGTGCGAGGAAGACAAGGGCCATTAGTGTTGGTCTTGTCAATAGGGAAAAACAAAAGTTTTAGGAGAAATGGTGAAAAATGGAATTGATCTACTCATGAAGAGGGACATAATGGGGGTTTCTTCATGAAGGGAGTATAGGTACAGCGAAAAAATGTTGTGTAATATGAAGTAAACACCAACAACCAACATATGTTCGAGGAAAAAGTGTAGGAACTTAACGAATGGGAAGAAGTCATTGCTCGTAGTTAGTAGCTCGAAGCAGCAATAGAGCAGGTCTATAGTGAGTTTCGCGAGCTCCAAATCCCACCAGACGTGGCCTCCGCAGAAAATGTCCAGAAGTTAGCTATCATGGTAAAATAATCAAAGAAGGAAATTGGTAAGGTTCGCTTTGAGGTGTAGCTACAGATATCAGAGCTCCAACTTAAGTTGCAGCCAAACACTACTCTGGAAGTCAGAGAGTGGTGCGAGGTTACTATTAAAGAAGATGATCTGGATTTAAACAGGAACGCAATAGATTACAGAGATAACCATAAATACAGAGATGCGATAACCATAAATAAAGAGATGCAGCAAAAATAATACTTCATTTCATTAATGGAAAATACTGAAATATGATTACAACCAGAATTGGAAATAACCCAGCTAGGGCGATGGTAGCTTATCTCTGAGAAGAGATGTGCGGCTACATGCCTCTAAACTGTTCTGAACTTCTGTTACAATGAGGCTCAAAGGCCTATTTATTATTGAGAAACAATGGAAAACCCTTCACATTCCAAAACCGACCCTTAGAAGATGAGACGCCAAATTGTGGGCCCCGTTTTGGGTAAATTGGTACATCAATTTCCCGGGGTCGTAACTTTGGCATACGATCTCCGTTTGACGCGTATGATAGCTCGTTAGAAAGATCTATCCGGACACTATCATTGTTGGAATGGGCAACATGGGTCCATTCCATGGACCCATGTTGCCCCGGGATTCCCCAAAAAACGTCGTTTAGGGCCTCAAAACGGCTCCGGAAGTTCAGGACCCGAAAAACTGCTAAAAATAGTAAGTTGTGCTATAATTAAGGAAACTGAAAATGCTGAAAGAGACAATGATGGGGGTCCAGATGGACTTGGCAGGTGGCCACCAATATCCACCTGGATCAAAAGATATGACTACACTAGATGCTGCAGTCAAGGATTACATAGAATTGTTTGAACATACCATGGAATTATGGAACTCGTTGCAAGAAGATCCAACCTTGTAGAAAATCAAAGCAGATATCTGAGAAAAGCCATGGCAGTTCGATGAGATCAGAGCTATACAATGGACCTTATCACTAGTGCAAAGTTTCACCTAATTACAGGAGGGGAAGTTCATCTAGACCATAATTGATGAGGTGTGTCAGAAGGGATCCATCATATCTTCAAGGACGCAGCCTGACTCTAGTGCGCTTCCCAAATCAGCTTGGCACGATCCCTTGAAGGAACACAATGGTGGACCAGGTAGCATAATAATGTGCCCTACTATGTGGAGGTGAACTCTGGATCATTTTTGTATTGTTGCATCCATCCAGAGGTCTCGTGGCCACAAGAGTTGAGAACAGTAGTCAGTTTTGCAACCGGGGTCCTCTTGAGGCAAAGACCACAACATGATTGGTGTTGCCCATTTTGTATTTAATTTTCAAATGGAATTGTTGCAAGAATCTAGAACACTTATGATAGTGATCGTTCTGCAACTTCCCTTTTGCCTGTAAACTAAATAGGTCAGTGATTGGTGTGAATGATCGTGTCCTTCCCCAGAATGTAATGCTTCCATTGCCGGCAAGCATGCACATGGAATACATCTCTTTACCATAGGTAGGGTACTTCTGAATTATATCAGAAAGTGTCTCACTATGATAGTCCACTAGATTCCCATGTTGGGTGAGGACTACACCAATAGCATAGTCATAGGCGTTTGTCTCAAGTTAAAATGGTTGTTACAGGTCTTGTAATTTGGGCATCGATGTCAGGTACAGGCAGTGCTTCAACTCAACGAACACCTTGTGTTGAGACTCGGACCAAAAAAAAATTACTTTCACCCCACCCTTAGTAATCCGAATCAAAGGACAAGTGATATAGGAGAATCCCAATACGAACCTCTGATGAAAATTTTCAAGGCCCAAAAAGATGCAAATATTTGTTAAGGTGGCCAGGGCTGGCCAATCCTGAATAACTTCGATTAGTCATATCCACATGCACACCACGTTCATCTATCATGTAACACAAATCTTGGACCTGACTCATGTCAAAGGTGCATTTCTCCAAGTTGGCTTATAGCTTTTGTTTCCGAAGTGTTCGAAGGACTTGTCGAATGTGTTTCAAGTGTTCATCCCAACTCTTGTTGAAGATGAGGATGGTGTCCAGATAAACAAGCATGAGTGAGTTGGTGAAGGGCCACAAGATATCTAATAGCCTCATAAAAGTAGCAAGGGAATGTGTTAACCTGAAGGGTATAAATAACCATTCAAAAAGGCCTTCCTTGGATTTGAAGGCAATCTTCCATACATTTTTGGGCTCTACTGGAACCTAGTGATGTCCAGACTTCATATCAATCTTGCTGAAATACTTGGTCCCATTGAAATGGTCTAGAAGGTCATCAATTTGTGTGATTGGAACCTATTCCTAATAGTGATTTTGTTTAGTGCCCAATAATCAATGTGAAGCTTCTAGGTCCCATCCTTCTTTTATACAAGTACAATCAGGCTCCCACAAAGCAAGGAACTTGGTCAGATGTGCCCTTTTGTAGAAAATCTTGTATTTTCTGCTTGATATCTTCATTTTCCATAATGGAGCGACGATATATCGGCCCATAGGGTAGAGATGCTTTGGGAGTCAGATCGATCGAATGCTTGACCTGAAAGTGAAAGGGTAGCCCAATGGGTGACAAGAAGATGTCCCTATATTCTTCCATGGCCATATCAACCTGCTTCTGTTGCATGGAGAAACCCTTCCTAGCAGTCATGTATGTGCATACGATCTTCCCCTTACTTTAAGAGTGAATCAGAAAGAAAAGAAATTTCCCATTTCGGGAGATGATATTACTGAATTTCTTAGCAAAGAACAAAGAGATGATGGTAGGTGGGCCTGCCTTCGGTATCTTGTATAAGTTATTACCCAAAGAAATAATAACAAAGTGAGGTCTAGAGTCATATACAACATGTCACTTCCACAAGTATGGTTGTCCTAATAATACATCACAAACTTAAAGAGGAGAAAGATCACATAATACCTCATTTGTCAAGGGCTTAATGCTACAGGGAAGGTGACAGTGTTGGCTATGTGAAGATTTCATCCTTGGTGAAGCCACCCGATGGTGTATAGCTATGGATGTGCTACAGTCAGTAGGTCCAACCCCTTTACAACCTCTGTTGAAATGAGGTTCTTTTGGCTCCCACAGTCGACAAAACTGCAGTACATAACACTTCACCCACATCTGTCAGTGGAAGAGGCGTTCCCCTTCCTCTGGATCTTCAGGCTCAATCTTCCAGATCTTGGTGGTGGCCACAGTAGCATTGGGCTCTGCATCAATGATTTGCTTCCCTTTGTCATTCCCCTTATCTGTTTGAATCAAAGTCAAAACATGTGTCTCATTCAGAACCCTTCAACTCAGCCACCAGTTATTTCTTGGCCCAACACACACTTGTGTTATGAGTGGAGCTCTTATGGAACTCACACCACTTTCCCTTGTCCTTCTTTATTTTCATGTTGTTATTCTTTTCTTGCAGCTTCAGTGGGTTATCATGGGTTTCCCCACCTTGGCTTTTTCCTTCACTATGTGGTTTGGCGGTGCCTTTCCCCTGCTTCGAATTCACAGATCCAAAGTCTTTCTTTTTTTTTTGTTTAAACTTATCCTCAATCTTAACAGTGTATAGGTATGTCGTGTTAAGAGAGGAGATGTCCATGAACTCCATATCGTCATGGATGTACATGTGTAGGCACTAGCGGTACTTGAGTATCCAATGCTGCTCAGAATCCTTAATACCCAACTTCGTACGGAAACATTCATAAACTCTAACATGTCTTGGTCCCTTCCTTGTTGCAACGTGATCCACTTTATGTATTTATCCTCATAGCTCTCTACAAGGTCATACTACTCCTTGATGGCGCCCTAGAATGAATTCCAAGTGGGTGTGGCTAAAAATAGTGAGGGTGTACTTTCATCCTTCTTCTCACAATAGATTTCCCACCAGTCCTTAACATGGGGGGTGTGTTTGAGAAGTGCTAAAATAATCTTTTCCTAGATGGAAAAATAATGAACAAAAAAATATCCTTCTAGCATATTTAACCTTTTTTCTACAATGTTCACATCTATTTGACCTTCAAATATGGGGATGTCAAAGTTCGGTTGTACCTTGAAGGGTGTGGCACTTCCAGAGTAGGATATGCGTCATCTTTGCGTAGTCACTAAAGGATCTGGGGAAATTTGTCCATCATCACGTTCCTTTGTCATTCGAGGGCTTCTTTGAGCAAGTTTTTGAAAGGATCTCCTGCCCCTTCATCTTTCTTCTCTTCCACCACGGGAGGCTGTCGGGATTTGCAAGGCTGGGCTCGTAAAGGTTTGACCACTTCGAGCCCTAACTCCTTATATCCTGACCTCATTGGGGACATGAAAAGAAAAAAAAAATAAGGAGAAAACCCCTTGGATACCACTGATCCAAACTTAAAAAGGAATGCAACAAATTACATATATAACAATAAATATAGAGATGTAGTAGAAATAACACTTCATTTCATTAATATAAAATATTGAAATATGCTTACAAACATAATGGAAATAAGACTAGCTCAACTGATGTTATCTTATCTCTGAGAAGAGATGTGGTACTACATGCCTATAAATTGTGTTACAATGGGGCTCGAAGACATATTTATTATTGAGAAGCAATGGAAAACCCTAAACATCCAAAAACCTAACCCTAAGAGATGAAGCGCCAAAACTATGGGCCCCGCTTTAGTAAATTGGTACATCAATTTCCTGGGGTCATAACTTTGGCATACAATCTCCATTTGACGTGCACAATACCTCGTTTAGGGAAAAACAAAATGTTGTTTATGGCCTCAAAACGGCTCCGATAGTTCAAGACCCGAAAAACTACCAAAAATATTAAATTGTGCTACAATTAAAAAAACTGAAAAACTAAAAGAGACAGTGGTGGGGGGGCTAGTGGAATAGGTGGGTGACCACCAACATCCACCTGGATCACCATTTGTCTTTTCTTCATTTCCATGATTGATCCTCAACTATCCCTACTTTTGCAAATTTGAAAGGCTCTAAAGGATGACTACATTAACTTTTGCTTGCTTTTCCTGAGCTTTGGAAAGTCTTTTCTATGCCTCAACCAACTTGTTATTATCTGCCTTACAACTTCTAATTTTTTCGTTCAAACTTCTCAGTGTATCTACTATATCAAGAGAGTACTCTTCTCCTTGTTAATCAATTGACCTTTCCCATTCCACTAATTTCATATCAAGATTGTAAGGGGATCCATTTGAACTATTGTCCACTAATATTTGATGTTCTATTTCCTGCAATCATACCATGTTAGATAAACCAAATAGAAGACATAATCAAGATCATAGCTCAGTGTATCTCAGTGGAGGCTATCACATCTACATAACTCAATCCCTATTAGTACAACACATTATCACAAGTATATTGATTCATACATGAATATAATAACCATAACCATCTGTGCAGGCCAATCCAAATTAGCATGATACATAATAATATCAAGAACTTAACCACAATGACAATAATCATCATACATATGGCTACAATGCATATAAGAACAAGTTAACTATCATGCATGACTAGCAAATGCACTTGCATATGACTGCACTAATCAAATAACATCTATCATGCTTGTATCCACAACAATAATAGAATGAAAGGCATGCATATAACTTCGAAGCATATAAAAACCATTCACCATCATACTTGCATGCCCAACACACAAAACTTTATGATTATCTACTTTTACTCTGAGGTCTAGTGCTACAACCTCGCTTTGATACCAATTTGTAACGCCTCCTCCCACATCTACCCAGTTTTACCAGCTTGGCAAGGTAAGCATGACAATAATGTCACTATGATATGACCTGACCTCCAATTTCCAATTATGGAAGTGGGGTTGACACGCTGACAACTTACAAACATTCCTCATGGACTACAAACCACCCAGGAGCTTGGAAACCACCCCAGGTGATAAATTCCTGAGATAGAGTTACTTTCACAAGGGTAACTCCCCAACAACACGCACAACACAACATCAGTGCATTTATGAGGTCCCAACCACATGCATAGACCTGCATCCATGTAGTTATGACCTAGAAACTCTAGTTTTTTGTCAATGGTTCTAAGATCTTATCCACTTATTCAAGCTAGCCTCTAGACCACTACAGAAAAATGCTTGTAACATTCCAAAAACAAAAACAAGATGATCACAAGGGTAACCAATCAAGGCTCAAGCAATAACTTGACCTAGACATGCCTAATCCATGATATACATTTCATCAAACCTATAGTAAACATAGAAGCTACATGTCATGAATGCATATCTGATCATAAGAGTTTGCACTTCATTGAGAATCACCAAGAAGGTCTAATACCCTCTCAAGATAGTTGTAATAACACTTGTTACTCCGCGCATTCATCAACCATCTAGCAACTTATCAAAACGTGTCAAGAGCCATAGATAAAATAAATCATATAACCAACATATAAACAAAATGGAAACCATGGAAAATCAACCATAAAATCACCAACATGATCACTATAGTGCTCATAGATCACAATAGGAAAATATCTCATACTAATGTATAAAAATGTTAACCAAGTGAGGGACTTCCAAGTACCACCAAACCATAGATTTAGTTGAACCAAATCTCTCTTTCATCCAATCACCCCTGTGCCGCATTCCAAGCATGAATGTGGGAGCATAAGGGATAAATCAAACCAAAATCAACCAGGGCTTCTAGAATCCAAACCACCTCAACCCTCAACCATAGTGATCTCACCTATATGATCCAAAAATCACTAACATCAACCACATTGGTCTCTACCTAAGTTGCCCAAGGTTCCAAGAACTAGTAACTCAACCCATAGCTAAATGAGGGCTCTATACTGTTTGTTCCAACTTGTGACTTCAATGACTACTAACTCAAACCCCAAGGCCCTAGAGAGTTTGTCCTAACCTATAGGCTCCAGGAACTAGTAACTCAACCCAAGTTGTTATAGGGCTCCAAAGTGTTTGTTCCAATCCACAACCATAGGGAACCTAAGAACCAATCAGAAAAACAAGTGGAAAACCCACAACACCATAACTATCCAAGAAATTACAAGGCAAGGCTGAAACCACTTTCAATCTAGGAAAATCTACATGCCAATGACAACACATAACCACTTTCAATCTAGGAAAATCTACATGCCAATGACAACACATAACTGAGGAAGCACATGCATATACCATGCATCCAAAAATCAACAAGGAGATCACACATGCAACATGTTACCTGCAAAGTGAGCTTGTTCTAGTTGTTGATCCAATTGTCTCCTTGCACTTCCTTGCTTGCCCTTTCTTGCTTCTCCATTTTCAAGTGAATGCTAGAGTGCTCCAAGCATGCTCCAATAATTCTCTAATTGTGCAAGAGTGTAAGAAAGCCAAATGCTAAATTGACAAAAGTTGTGCAAAAGCCATGAGTTGATTCTTTGATACCTTTTTATCATTGATGTCTCTTTTTTCTTCATTTTCCTTCATTTTCCTTTAATTTCCCTTGCATGCAAATCTTTGTCTCTTCTTGTTTTTTCTCCTATTTTCCTTTATTTTCATAACTAAATGCCATTTATTGTCTCTTTGTCTTTGCCAATGCCTTTGCCAATTTTCATAGCCATTAATAAGTTGCAAGTGATGCCCATTATGATGTTTTAATCACTATTCAGCTTGGAATACGTATCCCATGACCTTGGTCTTATTTTTATTTACATGAAAGATCAACCAAGGGATGTTACAATTATACATTGCTATATCTAAATAAAACTAATTAAAAATTAAAATATTTATTTATTAATTCATTTAATTAACATTAAAATTTTTAAATTCCATCTTTTCTATTGTCAATATATATTTTTTCAATCACTATACATCCCAACAAAATGTAAGATGTTATACTCTTCTTATTATAATTGAACTCATCACGATCATGAAATAACACATAATCACTAATTTAAAATCACTTTGTTGTTGGTAAATTCGATTGTCCAACACAATGGTTGTAGGTAATGTCCATGCCTTGAATGTATAGAATAAGGAAATTCTTATCTGGGGAAATATATATAGTATGGAAGTAGAAATGTATTTTGTAATGCATTTATACAACATTTAAACCAAGAATTAACGCACAACTCATAAGAAAGGACAAGAGTTAGTGCATTATTAATTCAACTTTGAATCCATTGAATGAAGGAATGAGGGAAAGTCTTGTAGGTGTTTAGCAACTCAAAATTCAAACACTTTTAGTGACTGAACTATAGGGATTAGTTCATAAGGTTCACAGAACCTAGAACGACTTGTTGATCATTAACATGGAATAACATCTAGTACCAATAGTGCTTCTTTACTAATGTTTCTAGTGACCTAGTAACAAAACAATTAATTATCTCTCCATGCCACTAATCAAACAACTGGAGGATTGAGCTATGGGTTTCTTCCATCTATGCCATTGAATAAAAATAGGTGATGACATATGTTTTACATTATAGGAACATAACACTTAGTCTTAGTAATTCGTTGACCACATAGATTTTCAATGCACCATAAACATAGAGCATTTTTATCCATGTATAGCCCAAATGGAAAAACCAGATTTTATGCAGATTTTATTATGTAGGAATTGATTAGAAAAGGGTGGGTTGTACACACATTGGGTGTAATATTACTCACTGGTAGGAAATTTGCAGATGACTGTGGCTTAACAAAAATCCTTTCTCACTATGGGACCAAGTCAATTCCTTATTCTATTATGATCATCAAGCATACTGCTTCCTTCTCTCATCTCTGTTATTTTCTTTCTTCATTTTCTCCTCTTTGTTAAATGCCCCACTTCTTCATCACAACCTTCATTTTTAAGGGGCTACATCGGAAGGTCAACCATCACAATGGTTCAATCCAACTTCTAAGTAAATTTTTGGGCATTTCCTCAGTTTGCTAAAAAAAAAAAAATAATTAAAAGCGTGTTATAAAATTTTGCAAAGAAATGGTGTTGAGGATTCAATTAGGGACTTGCCTCCATTCCTCCATTCCTCCCACATGCATACCCATGATACCAAAAAGTTTAACATTGTTAAATATCCTTTACAAATACATCTCTTCTCCCTTTGTAATCTTTCAAAATATTTTTGTAAAATTCCTGCTAAATTATTCCAGCTTTTACTTCTTTTACTTTGGAATCCATTCTAATTGAACTTAATATTTATAGGATTTCATGTTTATGTTTTCACATTAAAGAGAACTTAATTTAGTAGTTGCATTCATAATTTCTAAGTTTAATTAAATAGCTATTGAAATATAAAGCAAGGAATTTCAATACAGTAAGAATGATGATATGAGGTAGAACAATGTTTGTAGTAGTGAGTGCCTCGTAGTAAAGTATTCAAGGCTAAAAAAATGTTTGTGGCACCATATAAGGTTAAATAGCCTAGAGTTCAAAAATCCCCATAAATGAATATGAGTAGATTGATATTTTATTCTCACACAAAAATTTTATTTGTTGCTTGATAATAATATACATTTTTATTAATTAATTAATTTATTATTTATTTTTAATAATAGTTCAAATAGCAAGGGGTATTCCTTATAACGATACAGTATTGTTTTACATTTTTATTAAAAATATAAATATAAATATTGAAATTTCACATCTATGTAAAAAAAAAAATTGAGACAAAATACCATTCATACTTTATCTTGGAAAACCTTAAAATACAAAAAGTGTAAACAATTTTCCATATAACTAATTAAAATAAAATTTATCAAACATATCAAACCAATAAAACTGGTCAACCATATAAAGCAAATTTCAAATATATTAATCTTGAAACATTAATCAACATAATAAATCTAAGCTTGAAATATAATCCCAAACCTTTTTTATAAATTAAAAATATTAATGAGCATAATAAATTTTGAGAATCTATTAATCAACGTAATTAATCCTTCCAAAGCATCTAGTAATTGTTTGCCTTCTTACCTCACATACAATCTAAACTTGGAATATATCCCATTATAAAAAATATTAATTAGCATAATAAATCTTGAGAAAATATTAATCAACATAGTTAATCTCTACCAAGCATGTAGTGATGGTTTTACTTCTTACATCACATACTAACTCCACATAATTCCTATTCCTTTCATATAAAATTAATTAGTAAAATTCGCTATGGCATTCCCATTCCCTTCCTTCAATGACACTATTTATGAAAATAACGTTTAACGTATAAATCTTGACACTATTTATGAAAATAAAGTTTAACGTATAAATCTTAACCAAAATTAGGGTTAGTGGTTTTAAATTAATGTTCTCAACAACGCATATCTTGAAAGAAAAGAGGGCAGGCATAACTGGCCGCAACCCACTTTAACGTGCAAAATTCATGTTCGGTGCAAAAATTCGTGTAGGATGGATGAATCTTAAAGGCAGAATGCATAAAAGCAGGGAAGAGAAAAGAAAGAAATAAAATTATTTTAATTTTTACGAGGGGAAAGATAGTTTATTGGATAGATTATTTTTTTATCAAAAGGCGTCTCTCTAAATCTGTAGATTGAATAACTTCTCGACTGTTACAGCAATGGATGAATGCTCAAACTGAGACGATGGATATGATCCGTTAGCCCCATGTATCACTACAACTACAATTTATTTAATATAATACTCAATGTTATGGAAAATAATCGAATCATGGATGAAGGGAACAAGATAGCGCCAAGAGAGTCGAAACCTGTTCCTTTGTCAATCCATGGCGAAATCACGATAGTGGGGACTCGAACCCCTAACCTGTCGAATTTGAAAAAGAAGGGGTCGAGGCCGATAATGTCATCAGGGCTAGGCACGTCCTTCACAGGTGTGGGAATGTGATCGAAGAATACGCCGTGCTCATCATAATTTATAAGGAACAACGTCTCATTCCACTGAGGGCTGGATCTGAGCATCTCGTACACCTCCTTCACGAATTTCTGGCCCTCGGCTACATCGTGCCAAGGATGGTCATCGTTGGCGGGGAAGAGCTTGGAATCCATGTAGCGCTGCTCCACAACCACATAATTGGGCAGCTTCCCATTCCTGGCATGGGCCTTGAATTGAGCCGAGTAGGAGTGGAAATCGCCAATATACTTGAGTTTTCTGAGATTTCTGTAGAACAGAGTGGCCGGGCTGTTCTGGTAATAAATCCCGAACGACAAACCCGACTCGACTATTGATTCAAAGATGGTTTTCTGTGGGTATCCGTTGGCCAACAGCTTGGGGATATTGCTGGTGGCTCCATGGGAAGTCGTAGAATGAACGTAGAGTCTGTTGGATTGAGTCAACGCTGGTCCCGAAGCAAACCACCGATCGAACACTGCAAACTCACTTACGAGAGTGTTATATACGGAAACATCCTCGGGTTTGAAGCCATTCATGATAGTCTGAGACATCTTGGGACCCCCAAGGAAGTCGCCTGCTCTGGCGAATCTGTTCATAGGTGCAGGATCCGCGGAGGTGTTCTCGGAGCCAAAAATCTGGTCTCGTATGGCCTGAAACGAGTGCCCCGGATTCGGATCCACATACTCTGCCTCCTCTTTGAAGAAAAGACTCGCAGAATTGGGATCAGTGGTGGATATGGGATTCGACTCCTGGCTGGTAACCCCATCGATTTGTGGATTCAGCGGCTTCATCCATGGCCAAATTATAAATAATGTGGGCGGGCATCGATTTGTGGATTCAGCCGCTTCATCCACGGCCAAATTCAAAATAATGTGGGCAGGAAAATTTCAAAACTTGTTGGGAAAATTCAAATCTCCGTAGTGGTTTAAATTAACTCAATTCACATGTATCATGCGCATGGGTATAATGCATCTCGCATTGGCATAAGTCATGGATCAGTTCACATGTATCATGCACATGGGGATGAGGCATCTCGCATTGGCATAAGTCATGGATGGATGATTTACAAAGACATCAACCCAATCCCCGGGAAGTATTTGCCGGAGAAATTATGTCCAAGAATTGACTGTCAAAACTGATGTCAGAGTCCTTCTCCAAAAGCTTCTTTAGAGGTTTAAATTAACTCAATTCACATGTATCATGCGCATGGGGATGATGCATCTCGCATTGGCATAAGTCATGGATCAGTTCACATGTATCATGCACATGGGGATGAGGCATCTCGCATTGGCATAAGTCATGGATGGATGATTTACAAAGACATCAACCCAATCCCCGGGAAGTATTTGCCGGAGAAATTATGTCCAAGAATTGACTGTCAAAACTGATGTCAGAGTCCTTCTCCAAAAGCTTCTTTAGAGGGTGTATTAATGGGCACCACATGTTGTCATCTTGTGGATGTATTAATGGGCTATAGAGGTGGAAATAGGCCTTGCAACCACATGTTGTCATGTTGTGGATGTATTAATGGACTATAGAGGTGGAAATAGGCCCATGTAGGCCCATGTGGTGGGAAGACTTCAGTTAACGAGTCAATATCTATCCCCACAAAACCAAATTTTGATCTTGGATTCAACTCCCAGAGGTGCGGGATAGGAATATAAATCAAGGATCCCCTATCCTGTACAGTGCAAACATAGCAGCAAAAATGGTGTCAGCTGCTGGAGCTCTAGATTCTGAGGGTGGGAAAGAGCAAGAGGTCATGGATATGGATAGTTCGAAGCCAACGAAGAAGATTCCCAGAAACAAGTTTGTGATTGCATATGCAGTGTTGGCTTCCACCATCTCAATTCTGTTCGGCTATGGTATGTTTGGAGTACTTGATTGGAATAGACGACCGATCAGACGGTCTGGATATGACAAGTTTGGCAACTTTTACAGTATTTATTGTGTGTATATAACTGTCAATATTTATTTCATCAGGCTCTTTGCATTTTTATTCTGTGCATACTGAACTTATTTCGGCAGTTTACTTCTGTTGTTGCTGTACTTGTCCCATAAGAGTTTTTCCTGCTCTGTTTGTTCTGGTTCATATATAGTACATACTTTCTTTGCTCATTTCTTCAGCCTTCTTTGTATATATTCTATGTATACTGTCAATACTCATTTCTTAAGCCTTATTTTGTCTTTTTATCTACGCATACCGTTAATACTCATTTTAATAGTCCCAGTTTGGTAGTTTTCCTTTATATTTCTTCTGTGAATTAAGTATGTTTTAGAAGAAAAAAAATTATAATTTAGTTTTGATAGTTATTACTGATGGTTATTTCAGAATATAGGCTGGCTCATCACTATTATTCAAGGAAAACCATTATACCTGTAATTACCAGCTAAGAGAGTTTATAAAAAGAAAAGCAGAAAAGACTGCCAAATACCTCTAAATCTTTAGCAGTCAGGGCTGCCAAATACCTCTCAACAGTTAACATATTTTCTTGAGTCTAAATTTTTTTTTGTTAACAACTCCACCTGTAATTACCAACTAAGAGTCTATCAGGAGAAAAGTTGTCAAGACTGTCAAATACCTCTAAATCTTCAGCAGTCAGGGCTGCCAAATACCTCTAAATCTTCAGCAGTTAACATATTTTCTTGAGTCTAATTTTTTTTTGTTAATTTTTTTCATAAATATATTTACGATTTTTTCGAGTTCGAATAAGTGGTTGGCAAGGGTACTACTGAACGGCTTAGATTCAAAGTTGATGCAATGCCCTTTGTGTGTAGAGAAAATGTGAATTTCAACTGTTTCCATGCTTTCAGCTAGACCATTTTCTTTTGTATTTCTCCCGTGCATATTGTTCCTACTTACTTTTTTTATTTTTCACAGGTTTTTGAATTTAGGATTGATGGAGGCAAGGGCGTTGCCATAGAAACAATTTAGGATTAAAGCTGGCGTAGAGTCGTTTTAGGTTTAAAGCTGGTGTATAGTCGTTTTGAAGAAAATATATTATAAGTTACTGTGATCGATTTTTCGGAGTTCAATAAACTTTAACATATTTTCCAGGGTAAAGGTTAAAGGTTAACAGCCAAGAGAATAAAGGTTAATAGTTAAGAGTGTGAGTTTGTATGAAGTAGTCGGTGCAGAAGAGTCCGGTATAGTTAGAGTATGCATAATTTCATATTTACTAAATTTGGCATTTATATATTTGTAACTGGGTCATTGTAATAAAAAACAAGAAAAAACTAGCCCAGTAAGTAGATGTATATGAGAATCAAGAGTGATTAAGCAGCAGCTAACCATTTTGTGTTTGTTTGTTCTTTCCTCCTCTGGCTTTCCAACCGGGTTGAAACTCATCTTTTTCTTTCAACATTTTTTGGATGATCAATTTGCATTTCTGAACCATACTAAATATAATTACTTCTTGATATTCTCAGTTGGAATGGGGCCTGTTAACTGGGTGCCGGGAGCCGAGATTTTCCCTCTTAGACTCCGGGCCAAGGTGGCCAGCCTTGGGGTGGCCGTTAACCGAGGCATGAGTGGGGTGGTCTCAATGACATTTCTCAGCATTTCCAAAGCAATGACTGTGCCTCGAAGGTTCTACCTCTTCTTAGCTGTTTCGGCTCTCTGTTCAACGTCCATATACTTCTGTGTAGCGGAAACGAAAGGCAAGACCTTGGAAAAGAATTCGGAATCTTTCCTCGGGAGACCTCAGGAAGAGCTTGAGCCTGGTAACACGATGGATATTCCAGTGAAAGCAGAAACAGTAGGGGCAGTAACAATAATAAGAGGGGCAGTAAATTTTACAGGAGGGGCAGTAAATGTAACAGTAGATAATGTAACAGTAACAGGAGGGGGAGTAAATACAACAGGAGGGGCAACAAATGTAACAGTAGAGAAAGTAACAGGAGAGGGAGCAGGGGTTGCAGTAACAAGTGGGGGAGCAAATGTAACAGGAGGGAAAGTAACAGTAAATGTAACAGGAGGGGAAGTAACAGTAACAGGAGGGTCAGTAACAGTAACAGAAGGGGCAGTAAATGCAACAGGAGGGGCAGTAAATGCAACAGGAGGGGCAGCAGGGGGGGATGCAACAGGAGGGGCAGTAGCAGGATGGCTAGTAACAGGAGGGGTATTAACAGGAGGGGCGGTAACGGGAGGGGCGGTAACAGGAGGGGCAGTAAAAGCAGTGGTGCTAACAACAGCGGCAGTAAAAGGAGGGGCGGTAACAGGAGGGGAAGTAATAGGAACGGTAGTAATAGGAGGGGTATTAACAGGAGGTGCAGTAACAGGAGGGGCAGTAACAGGAGGGGCAGTAGATGCAACAGGAGGGGCAGTAACAGGAGAGGCACTAAATGTAACAGGAGGGGCAGTAACAGGAGGGGATCAGTGAAAGCAGAAACAGCCGTATCATGAAGGTATTCTACTGAAAACTACGATACACTTTATATGACCTTGGTATGTCCGAAGCTGCAGGATAAAGAAAAGGGAAAATAGTTTGTCATATGTAGTCCATAGGGTTTGTATATGTTTAAGTGTAAGTTGATGTAATGCATATTTTCGTTACTTACTTTTTTCTTGATTGTTTGAATTTATATGGGTGGTCGTACGATTCGGATTCAGTCTCAACCACAGATGAAAAAAGTTAAAGGCTGACCATTTCTATCAATGTATACGAGATCTATATTTACGATTTTCCAATAAGAGCCACGTTTAAATTAGTGTAAACCCATGTTCTATGATTGGTAAAAAATCTACGAGATCTACATTTATGATTTTTCAAGAAGAACCATGTTTAAAGAAGAGCCAATGTTTAAATTAGTGCAAACCCATTTTTTTTTCCTTCATCCCACTTGGGCTGAGCTGACAACCAAGCAAACTAAATACAAATGTAAACTCTATTAGCAAAAGTAAATAGATTGAGATATTAAAAAAGTTAAAAGGCAACGCATGTTAAGGATGTATTTTTATGTCTTTTCTTAATTTAAGTAAATAGATTGAGATATGAAAAAAGTTAAAGGCAATGTATGTTAAGAATTTTTATGTCTTTTTTCATTTATGGGGTAGCTGTTAAATTTACATTTTTGTAATTAGTTATTATAATATATAGATATTGTTATAATAATATTAAATAAAGTTTTATTAAAATAATAAAATTATTTTAACGAAAAAATATATTTAAATATATAAATAATAATATAAATAAAGATAAATTTGTTTGTATATATATTAATCAAATTTATATGTATTTTAGATTTATGATATTTATGTTAAGCTTCTTTAAATTTATTTCATGGTGGTTGAAGAAATTTGTCTCTTCATATATTTATAATATTGTTTTCTAATTTATGCGTTGTGAGATTGGTGTCTTCAAAGATTAAGAAATTAATGATAGTAGTTATTTTTAAGGTTGTTTTCTAATTTATGCATTGTCAAGTAGGTGTCTTCAAAGATTGAGAAATTAATGATGTTAGAATATGGATAAATTTTACTCATAACAAAATAATTATACCATAAAAAATCAATCATTAAAGGAAAAAAAGAAAAGTTAGTTTTTTCTTATTATTATTTTTCAAAAATAGTTGGAAATACTGGAAATATTTCTAGTTAAAAACATAATTGTAATTTGAACAAAATAAATTACATTTATTCATCACTATTAAAACATTAATAGGAATTATATGTGCAAAATTTTCCTAATTTTTATAATTTAATTCTTTATTAATAATAAATATAATAATTATATAGTATTATTCAAAAATGCAAGCTAATTAGTTGTTGTTATTTATAAAAAATCATAACTATTAAGTACCAAATATCAAATTTGATTTATAGTTATTTAATAGATACATACTTAAAAAAGATATAAAATAATTAATTTTAAAATACTATAATATACACTGTACATATATATTATTTATTTTTTTATTTAAATTTATTTTATTTTTAAAATATAGTTTAATATAATATATTTGTGAAAATATTTTTTCCATCATAAAATATTTTGTTACTTTCATTCTAAATGTTTACTGAATTTTAAGTCAATTTTGTTATATTACAAAATAAGAAAATAAACACATGAATAATATTAATAAAAAATATTTTTTCCCTCATAAAATATTTTGTTACTTTCATTCTAAATGTTTACTGAATTTTAAGTCAATTTTGTTATATTACAAAATAAGAAAATAAACACATTAATAATATTAATAAAAATAAAAATAATATCATTTACAATCCTTATTAAACAGTTTCACCTGAAATATATTATTTAAAATACCACTTAATCAATATTTAAAACGAAATACTATTCTAATTGAAATTTAAACTTTTATAGGAAAAAAACATAATATTTTCATCTCATATAAAACGTGTTTCTTCATTTCTATTTGATATTAACTTTGAAAATATACAAACTTGAGTGTGTATTGCATTGTATTTATCTTAGTCCACGAATTATAATAAAGAGCACCGCAATATTTATCAAAAATTGACTTACGGCTTAATGTTTGTTGTTTTCCTGACCCTTGAACCTATTACTGGTAAAAGTAGTCATATACACTTAATCGCACTCAAATACTGTATACTTGCAAAATTCAGCGATCCAATGGGAAGCGACCTTTGAGAAATCTATCTTTTTGAGTGAAAACAATGTTGAAATTAGCATTATGCCCATTTTAATATTGTTGATTTCATTTCTCTTTTGTTAGAAACTGCTTTCGAAAGCATGGAGCACGACCCAATTAAGTAAGCCAAACATGGGTTCCCAGCCGGATGGGGTGCCAGCGAGGTGAGGGTGTATGGCAACCGTCTCACTATGTACTACTAGTGGCGGGCGACGCTCTCTAGAGACATCAGCTTACTCTAGAAAATGGGCAACAATGCAGATAAATTCACTTCATCTCCATGCTTGTTCGTTCTAGTTGATTGTTTCCTTTTGGAACAAGTTTTTCTCTCTGGTTTCTGATCAACCGGCTAAGTTTCTTTCCAATTTGGTCTTTTATTGCTTTTCCATTTTCGTTTCTAACTACATAGTCTTCCCCGTGCCCGACCATTCTCGCCCTCTCCTCCTTCCTGGCTCTATTGAACCTTTATGACTAGTGTCTAGATGTAAAGCCTTGTCCTTCTCCTTCTCCTGGTAACTCAAGTACTCTCCTTGTGACCTGCTCTCTCGACCCCCAATGACTCCATTAACCAGTGTCCACTCACTTAGCCCTATTCGCACAACCACCCCCCCCCACTGACTCCATTATCCAGTGTCCACTCACTTAGCTCTATTGCCCAAATCCAGGACTTCAACTTATGTTTCTTACACTATCTCTTGCCTCTTGCTCTTCATTTGGTTCTTGGGTTCGCAGGTGCAAAACAACTGTAACATGCCTAAAGTTGATACAGTGTTGCAGGGAACAAGTTGGCTCTTAGCGTTCCATGTTACTATTGGGATTATGACACAGGTTTGGCTTTATGGCACAGGTGTTGTCCTTGATGGCAACTCACTCAAATGGCAGATCACAGTTTAGGCTCTCAGAATGAATGGAAATGAGGTATAGGCATGTTCCTCTTAACAAAGTCACGTATACATGCGGTATTTCTGATCAAAAGACGCGTATGCGTATGCACGCACTTTCATTCACGGAAAAGCATGTACATGTGGGAAAACTTATGATTGGTTGGACACCTAATCCTAAATGGGTTAGTGTGGAAGCTGAATAGACTAAGTAGTCCAAGAGACCTTGGGATGTGAAACCCAACGGTCACAATAATGTACTATAAATGTATATCATTTGTCAATAAAAAATTGTACTTGCATGATTTATCCTTCATATTCCTTTGTTGTCCATGTGTGTTTAACATGGTATCAGAGGGGCGATTGCTGGTCCTGCTCCAATTTGAGCCACTTGTTTTGTGGTCTCTATATATATGTCAGTTCTGCACTACCTGACATCTGTCTGCCATATTCCTTTTACCTGGCTCTCTGTCAGCTAAAAGGTGTCTGTCCATGAATGTTTGTCTTTTTGCCATATACCATTTATAAAACCTGCGCCTTGCTCTTATATTGCGTTGTCATCCTGACCTGATTTGAAACGTTTGCACTATCCTTGTACCTGCGCTCTCTGCCTGACACAGTATCTCTGCGCTGGACATGGTATTAAGGCGATGCGCATGGTAATAATTGACCATTGTTTGAACGCTGGTCATTGAACGTCGTTGTAATAATTGAAAGCTGGTATGAGCGCTGAGTTTTTTGAAGTGTGTGCTACGTTGATTAAAGGTTGGTGATACTGCCTTGGTTTAAATCATATGAATGGTGTGAGCTGCTATTACTCTTGCGTTGAAACGCATTTATACATATGCTTGTGTTGTTGCATCTACATTAGTTCGTGGTCTTGAACAGTGAAATTCACATGTATCAGTTTATGTTATATGTTGATCCAAAATCTGTATATGCGTTGAAGCATGTTGAAGTATATATGTGATGGTCATTGGTTTATACGCTAGTTGTGGATGTCATGGAAATTGTTGACAATTGCGTGAAGTTGAAGCCCAAGATATGCATTGAACTAACAAGGTATGCGTGAGAACAGAGAGGATGTGACGGTCGAGACCCGTCTATAGAAAATTTGAAATCGAAAATGCCAAATCCAACGACTCCCTCATGTTTTGTGGACACTTCTCTGGCTGTGGGGTAGCGGTATTGGCTGTGGGGTAGCAGAAACACCCTCTGCCAAAGCCTATATGTGCTCAACCATTGCACAAAATAGCTGTTGGCTATATGTTTACTATTTCTTGGTGGCTACCGGGAAGTCTCTCCGTGCCTTTCTGACGTCTCGCTGAAGTAAAGGAACCTTCGAGCTAACCTTCTCTGGCCCATAAATCTAGATATCTCATCTCCAATTCATTGTTCCCGCAATCGTTTCGACTACTCTCTCTTGGGTTTCTGAGTTCTGTGTATTCGGTTTGTTTCTATTGAATTCTGAGCGTTTAAATGGCTTCATATGCTTCTTGTTATGGTGGAGGATTCCCTAACCAAGGTTTCGGTCATCCTTCCTGGGATTACAATGCTACAAGAAATCAATAAACGAGAATATAAATTGAGAATTTCTAAAAGACGTGACTCAGAACTACAAAAATTAGAGTGTTTTTTTGTTGAATTCTTAGCTGGTGCCGTGTGTGGGAAATCGTGCTTTGATCATGGCGTAATCGACATACGCTCTTATTTGGCTTGGTTACCAGCGTTGTTTTTGAATTAGTGTTCAGTTAATGGCGCAACATTGAACGTTGTCTATTGATTCAAGGGCAGAACGTCAGTAAGCACTGGGAATGTTCAAAAACGGAACGGTTTGAAAATAATTGCGTGGGCCAGATTTGTGGAACTGTGTTGATCCTAGTTTGTTTATACGCCTACCTCTATAAACAATCTATGAAATACGGCAGGGTCCACCGAGCATATAAAGTTTGTTGTCTTATGCTCTGAAAGATGGTAGGGTCCACTGAGTATTTAAAGTTGATGTTTTATGCTCTATTAAAAAAAATAGGTAGGTTTCACTGAGCATTTAAAGTTCAATGTTTTATGCTCTCTATTATAAAATAGACATGATAGGGAATATTTTGCGCGTATAATTAGAGGCAATTAAGGGAATTTCATAACTCAATCACAGGCAGTGGTTTTAAAATCCTTTATATTTGATAAATATATGAATGATGTTTATTGGGTTGATGAGCATTTGAATGATTTGAGTCGTTGGGTTTAAGAAGTTATGAATTTTCTTGCTGATGAGTAGATATTGGAATTGAGATAATTCCATATATGATGGCTTTTAACGAAAGTATGAAATCAATGGTGAATGATTTTGAACCACATGAAAGATAAGCTTCCATATACAAATGGTACAGTTGTGAAATTGTTAGCTATTGAGGTTTTTGATTTGGGTAAAAAAAAAAACTGAGGTGCATGTTTATATGTGTGTGATAAAGATTTTGGGAACTTGTTGCTGATGCTGGTTTGAAAGTGAAGGAGTACTTGAAGGATCCAAGCAAGTTTGCAGTTGTTGCTGCCCCAATTGTGGCATTGTATTATTTACCCATTATAGTTTTTGTCTACATATATATGCATTGATTCCCTTATTCATTTGCTGCACATTTATACAAGATATTACTGTGTACTATGAGTGGATATTACTTTTATGCATTAAGTAATAGTTTTTATCAACTTTTAAGGTGTAAATCTGACATTGAAGAAAAATGGCCAGAATCAGTGAAGTATTAGAGTTCATGAAAGCTCTTATAGAATCTACTGTTGATGACACATTACAAATCAACAAAGGATCTCTCTCAGAAATTCAGACATGTATACAAAATGCAGAGGGAAATATTGAGTTTTTGCAGCTTGAGACAAAGCTACAACAAGAAGAATTAAAACAGAGGAATCATCATTCTGAATCTGTTTCTATTCAGAACATTGAGACAACCACCCATCAGTAGCAAATCAATAATGTTACAGTTCATTCAAATAAAGCAGAAGTTGTACATGTAGATGCAGAAACTTAGTCTGAACTTACCAAGCCCATCATCAGACCTTGGGAACAGCTTGTCCACAACAAGCACATAACTGGTCTTGGATATGACAAGGACTTTTCCTTTCATATTCCAGACTATGCCAAGCCCATTCAGTTTTAGAGTTCTGGATTTATTCATGACAGTTCACCTGTTCTTCATGACAGTTCACCTCTAGCTATTCCAGATTTTGTTCCTCTTCCGCAACAACAACAACAACAAATTATAAAATGTCAACACTGTGATCGAGTTGGACATTTGAAAGATCATTGTTTTGATCTTCATCCATGTAAGCACTATCATAAAACCAGTCATTCTTCACACAGATGCTTCAGAAACAAACATCCTGCAAGAACAAAGATTCATCTTGGATGGATGGCTTCTTGGAAATGGGCATCAACAGCCAAGAAGATATTCCAAACACATGTTAGAACTTGTTCCAGAGTACTGAAAAGCCTTGCAGCTGAGTTTTCTCCATCACCTCACCTTGTATCTGACACGGGGGGAAATGATGGTCATCTACAAGCTTCAAATCCACATCAAGCAAGCCTGAGCCACAACCTGCCATACCAGTTTCAGAGTTGTAGCCAGAGACAAAGATGCCCGTGAACATGCCTTCAGTGGGCAATCTGGGACACTTCCTCTAGCAGAAGACTTCAGCTTCTTGTCAGTTTTGGAAGAGTTGCAGGAACAAAATTGAGAACACTTCCTCTAGCAGAAGACTCTAGTCTCTTGCCAGTTTTGGAAGAGTTCCAGGAATTTCATTAAGCATTCCAGAGTTGTTGGTCATCCTTAAACCATAACAGGTTGAGACTTCCCTTTTCAGGTTGAAGTTTTCCCTTTTATGTGGGGTGATACATCCCTTTTATGGTTGAAGGTTTCCCTCTTCAAAACAATAGGATCACTTCCTCTAGCAAAAGACTTCAGCGTCTTGCCAGTTTTGGAAGAGTTCCGGGAACTGCACTAAGCGTTCCAGTGTTGGTGGTCATCCTTAAACCACTGCCCTTTATACCAACATTTCAGAGAGCACATTCAACCTAGTGCTGCCATGCATTTTTGCACATTTTGTATTACAGTTCTCTTCTTGGACTCATACATAACCCTTCGGATTAAGGGGGGGAATGTTGGACACCTAATCCTAAATGGGTTAGTGTGGAAGCTTAATAAACTAAGTAGTCCAAGAGACCTTGGGATGTGAAACCCAACGGTCACAATAATGTACTATAAATGAATATCATTTGTCAATAAAAAACTGTACTTGCATGATTTATCCTTCATATTCCTTTGATGTCCATGTGTGTTTAATAGGTTCATGGTATTGAGTCCGACATATTTGAACCTATGGTTTTGGTCCTTGGTATTGCATCCAAAGTGTTGTACCCAGGTATTGGGTCCTTGGTATTGGTTCTGAATGGTTTTGGACCATGGTTTGAGCAAGGCCTAAGACTATAAAAAGGAAAGGAGATCATTTGGCAAGGGTATCAATTCAAGAATTGAATATCTTAAGAAGAGTAAGACCTGGAACACTGGTGATTGGTTTATGGTGCATCGCTGGATCACAACTAAGGAGGAACCTAAGTGCTAAAAGATGGGTCAAATATCAAGGGCTTAAGAGAAGTATCGTTATGTGTTTCTGATCTGTTATATTTGGTGCTTGTTTTAACTTATAAATCTAATAATCTGGGTACAACTGATGTCAGAATACTTGAGAGGGAAAATTGTCTTTTATAGATCTGTACACAGGTTCAGCACATCAGAGGCGCGTATACACGTAGGTTGAGCAACATATGACAACGTATATGCAGGTTGGTCTAGATACAGATGGGTATGTACGCAGGTTTCTACGTTGTGAAGTAGCATACGTCTTATGAAATATGCTCTCGCTGCTTCTGTTTATTGCTACAGTGTTTTGGGTTGAGAATTGGTGTCTGGTTACTGGTACTGTTTTTCTGGTTACAACATTCTGGGAAGTTATTGGTTGATTCAGTAGTTTTTTGTGTAAATGAGATTGGCTGATGCACATATACTTGATGTTTGTTTGATGTTTATGGATCTAGTCTGAAAATTTATGAAACGTGGTCCCTGGAAGAAAAGAGAAGGTTGTAGGCTTCTGTAGGTTAGCACCTACATACTAGTATTTTAGCTAGTACAAGAGCTAAAGGGGTTGTAGCTCCCTTCCAGAAGAAGCTGGAGAATAGGAGAGGGTTATATCCCTCTGCAAGTTGCAACCTGCATATTGGTAAAGGACTGCACTAGTACAGAATCATTGTACAAAGAAGTTTGTAATTGAAAAAGATAGAGACGAATTGCAGCAGGTGTTTTTCGCCCACATTGGGTTTCCACCTTATATCTTGTGTTATTACGTGTGATTGTCTGCACTATTTTTCCTAGTCCTGGCTATTGTTTACATGGTTCTGACACACAGATTTAAAATCAACATTTGAAGAATAATTAAATTACAAGTCTGTAAGTTATATGCTTCTTTCCTTAATTGAAGTTGCGTATATATACTGGTTTATCTAACTAAAGTAGCGTATACAAATCAGTGAAAGAATTGAAAAGAATTGTCTTGATAATACTGATTCACCCCCCCTCTCAGTATTATTTCCAAAAAATGGTATCAGAGCAGGTCCTTCAGAAGAAGCTTGATCACTTGAAGGAAGATCTATCATCATGAGCAACTATGAAAAAGAAGCATCTATCAAGCCACCAATTTTTGATGGGAGCAACTTTGTCTATTGGAAGGTAAGAATCACTGCCTATCTTCAATCTCTTGGTACAGAAGTTTGGGATATTGTGGAAACAGGATACACGTTTCCATCAACCACTCCTACAGATGCAACTAGTAGGAAGCAGTATGAAACAAATGAAAAAACTATCAATACTCTATTAGGAAGCCTATCTCAATCAGAATTTGTTAAGGTTATGTAGCTCAAAAGCGCAAAAGAAATATGGGACACGATCATTCTTAGCTATGAAGGAGATGAACAGGTAAAACGAGCAAAACTATAAACTCTTAGAATTCAATATGAAACTCTCAGAATACATAATGATGAAAGTGTGGCTAACTATTTCCTACGTATAGATGAGATCGTAAACTGTATGAAAAACATGGGTGAATAAATAAAAGAAGTTGTTTTGGTTGAAAAGGTTTTAAGATCTTTGTCTCCTAAGTTTGATTCAAAAGTTTCTGCCATAGAAGAAAAGCAGAATCTACATAGCCTCACCATGGCACAGCTGCACGGAATCCTAACTGCTTACGAAATGAGAAAAGGAGGACCATCAGACAGGAGAGAAGCTACATTCAAAGCTTCAGGAAAAGCAGATTACTATGAATCAAGACATATGTCAGAAGAAGAGGAAGAATCAAATTTTGTCAAGAACCTTCAACGGGGAACTGGAAGATTCAGAGGTAGGTTGCCTTTCAAATGCTTTGCTTGTGGAAGAGTCAGTCATTATGCTGCTAAGTGTCCTCATAAAGATAAACTTGACAAAGGTAAGGAACCGGTTAGATGGAACAAAAAACAAAATGTAAGTAAGAAGAGCTATTATACTCGTGAAGACAGTGATGGACTTTCAAATAGTGATGAAGATGAATAAGATAATAATGATAGACTTTTGATGGCCTTTGAAGATGATGATTTCTTGGATGCTATAAATGAAGAAGGTCTTTATGAAGAAATTTCTAAACTTAAAGTTTGTTTAGAGGAAAAGAATATGATTATAGATACTCTAACATCCCAACTTGCTGAAAAAGATGAACACAATGAAGAGTTAGAATGTGAAATTGTGGGACTTAGAAAAGAAATTGAGAAAACAAAAGCCCTTAATCTTAGATTTGCTAAAGGATATAAAACTTTAGATGAGATTATCAAAGTGCAGCGTTATCCTCTAATCAAGACAGGTCTCAGATATTCCGAAGAAGCATCTCAAGCTCAGAAGACATCCACCTCCAAATGTTATCTTGATGTAGCAAGGAGAAGTGAACAAGTTGACAACTGATAGCAAAATCATAATGCAGATCACCAGGTAAATCAGGGACCATTTGCTTCAAGAATGATCATATATTATCAAGTAAATCGGGGGCAATCTACTTCAAGGATGAACAGAAGCTTCAACCGATCACAGGTAAATCATTCTCAATTTGCCTCAAGAATGGATGGAAACTATAATCATATGGTTGGTAGATTTGATAATTGCAGGAATTTCTTCAATAGCCAATGTTTCTCTTGTCATAACTTTGGTCATAAAGCTGCTCAATGTGTTGCCTACAAGACCATGATGACTAGGGAAGCTCAAAAACAAAGGACTATGATAGGAATCATGAAAAAACCTACAATAACTTCTCTGCTCTTGAAAATGAAATAGAATGTTCTATCTGTAACAACTTCGGTCATGAAGATTCTGAATGCAGGAGCAGGTTTCAGCAAACAACTCACAAGGAGCAAGCTTCATTGAGTTCCAAAACATGGAAAAAGAAAGAACTGCAACCAGAAAGATGTGGGATAGTGTTATATGCAGAAGGACAAGAAAATCAATGGTACATTAACAGTGGATGCTTGAAACATATGACAGGTGATAAAGGAAAACTTCAGTCATATATTGCCTTAGAAAAAGAGAAGAAGGTCTCATTTGGAAATGACACCCCTACACTCATAAAAGGTAAAGGTTCTGTTCATTTAAAAGAAAAAGTTAAAGCTGGAAATGTCATGTATGTTGATGGCTTAAAGCATAATCTATTAAGTGTTAGTCAGATGTGTGATCAAGGAAATGAGGTAATATTTCGATCAAATGGATGTATTGTTTGTGAGCTTGATATAGGAATAACAGTGATCAAAGGCATAAGAACTCCAAATAATTTACACGTACTCAAAGGAGGACAACAAAAATGCTATTTAAGCAAGAATGATGAACACTGGCTATGGCACAAAAGACTGGGGCATCTTAGCTTCTCTCAGATAAGGAAAGCATGCAAATACCAGGCGGTTCGTGATCTTCCTAACATCAGAATTCCAGACAATACAATATGAAAATCATGTCAGTTTGGTAAGAAAATCAGAACTAATTTCCCTGAGAAGGAAGGATCAGCTATCAGGCCACTTGAACTTGTCCACACTGATATATGTGGTCCAACTAGGAAGAGATCAGCTCGAGGAGAAGAGTACTTCATATTGTTCATTGACGACTTTTCAAGGATGTGTTGGATAATACTCATGAAGTATAAAGATGAAGCTTTCGAAGAGTTCAAGTCATTCAAAGCTTTGGTTGAAAACGAATCAAATCGCAAAATCAAATGCCTCAGATCTAATCGAGGAGGGGAATTTACCTCAGATGAATTTTTCGATTTTTGTGAAGAACATGGAATAAGAAGGGAATTCTCTACTGCAAGGACTCCTCAGCAAAATGGAGTAGTGGAAAGGATGAATAGAATGGTTCAACAAATGGCCCGTGCTATGCTTTATGAGTTTGGAACTCCTGCAACCTTCTGGGGTGAAGCCGCATTTGCCGATGTTACTATTCTCAATAAGACAAACGTCCGGGTAAACAGCACTCAGAGTCCTCATAAACTTTGGTATGGTAAGACTCCCACAGTAAAATACTTCAAAATTTTTGGAAGCAAATGCTACATTAAAAGGACTGATGAAAATCTTGGCAAGTTTGAACCTAGAGCAGATGAAGGAATTTTACTTGGCTACTCTCCCCACAACAAAGCATATAAGTGTTACAATAAAAGACTGGGTAAAATTGTTGAAAGTATTGATGTAGTGCTTGATGAAGAAGGAAACACTCCTAGGCAAGTAAAATCTAAAGATTTCGAAGATGATGAGGCCTATCCTTCAACATCAAATCAGATTCATGATGAAGAAGAAACCCATGAGGCATCAGAAGAACATATAAGGATAGAAGAAAAGACTCCATCCATATATGTTCAGAAGAATCATCCAGAATCTCAAATTTTGGGGCAGAAAGAGGCAGGTGTACAAACAAGGAGAACCATTTCAGAAGCTTCAAGCTATCTAGCATTGCTCTCCTCCATTAAACAACAGAATCCAAGAGAGGCATGCAAAGATGAATGTTGGGTCAAGGCCATGGAGGAAGAACTTGAGCAGATTGAAAAGAATAACACTTGGGAGTTGGTTCCTAGACCAAAAGATAAGAATGTCATAGGGAACAAAATGATTTTCAAAAAATAAGCTGAATGAAAATGGAGATGTGGTTAGAAACAAGGCAAGACTTGTTTGTAAAGGGTATGTGCAACAAGAAGGCATAGACTTTGAAGAAACTTTTGCACCATTTGCTAAACTTGAGGCTATAAGACTGTTCCTTGCTCTCTCTAGCTTTCAGAAGTTCAAAGTATTTCAGATGGACGTAAAATCTGCCTTTCTGAATGGAGACTTCGATGAAGAAGTATACATTGAGAAACCAGATGGGTTTATCCTTGAAAATGATCCAAAACTTGTATACAGACTCAAAAAGGCTCTCTATGGTCTTAAACAGGCTCTAAGTTCTTAGTACTATCGGTTGGATAAGTATCTCCATCAACAAGGTTTTGTAAAAGGATCAATAGATAGCAAACTATATGTAAAAATTGACAATGTTAAGTTGCTAATACTTGTTGTATATGTTGATGATATCATTTTTGGTAGTAATGAGGACGACATGAGTCAAAACTTTACCTTGGTGATGCAAAAAGAATTTGAAATGTCCCTGCTTGCTGAGCTCACATATTTTCTTGGTTTACAAGTTCAACAAAACAAAGACGACATTTTTCTATCACAAACCAAGTATCTTAAGCAGATCTTAAAGAAATATGGGATGGAGGATTCGAAACCAATGTGTAACCCTATGGTAATAGGATGCAGTCTCAGTGCAAATGATGATTCAATAGCAGTACATCAACCAACCTATAGATCCATGATTAGTAGTCTGCTCTATCTAACATGTACCCGACCAGACATTATGCATGCAGCGGGAATAGTTGGAAGGTTTTAGGAAAACCCAAAGGAAACTCATCTTCAAGCAGTAAAGAGAATTTTCAAGTATCTTCAAGGAACTCAAAACTATGGCCTATGGTATCGTAGAGGTATAGATCTCACACTTCATGCATATACAGATGTAGATTGGGCAGGAAGTGTGGATGATAGAAAGAGCACTACTGGTGATGCATTCTTTATGGGGTCCAGATTAGTATCTTGGTTCAGAAAGAAACAAAGCTCAATTGCATTATCTACGGCTGAAGCAGAATATGTGGATTTGCATCTTGCTACACACAACTCCTCTGGATGATGCGAACATTCAAGATTTCAAAGAATCCTGTCAATCAGTATTTCAAAGAATCCTGTCATGCATTCAAAGACCAGGCACATCCCTATTAAATATCATTTTCTCCGAGAACAAGTGCTTGAAGAAAAGGTCAAATTCGAGTATGTTCCCTCCAAGGAACAGGTTGCTGATATACTCACCAAACCACTACCTAGGGAGACATTTGAATATCTTAGACAGAAGCTGGGAGTAGTTGATGCATCATCTTGCTGTTGAAACTTGTCAGTTTCAGAGATTAATGGTTGTACCCGAGTTTCACATGGGGTATCCGCATACATATGCCGGTTTATGAAGATACAGTCACGTATATGTTGGTTTCAAGACTTTCTGTGGGCCAGGCTCTAGATGAAAAGAGTATGATTTGGGTCTGACAGAGACCATCTGGCACAGTCAGGGGGAGCTTAGACAACACAACAAAGTATAGATTTATGCATGTTCTCAGGGGGAGCATAACCCTTTTCCCCTGATGTCAAAGGGGGAGGATGATTTTGAGTGACTTGGGGTTGCCATCAAGTCCAAAGGGGGAGATTGTTTGCATATGACACAGGTTTGGCTCTATGGCACAGGTGTTGTCCTTGATGGCAACTCACTCAGATGGCAGATCACAGTTCGGACTCTCAGAATGAATGGAAATGAGGTATACGCAGGTTCCTCTTAACAAAGTCGCGTATACATGTGGTATTGTTGATCAAAAGACGCGTATGCGTATGCACGCACTTTCACGCACAGAAAAGCGCGTACATGTGGGAAGACTTATGATTGGTTCATGGTATTGAGTCTGACATATTTGAACCTATGGTTTTGGTCCTTGGTATTGCATCCAAAGTGTTGTACCCAGGTATTAGGTCCTTGGTATTGGTTCTCAATGGTTTTGGACCATGGTTTGAGCAAGGCCTAAGACTATAAAAAGAAAGGAGATCATTTGGCAAGGGTATCAATTCAAGAATTGAATATCTTAAGAAGAGTAAGATTTGGAACACTGGTGATTGGTTTATGGTGCATTGCTGGATCAGAACTAAGGAGGAACCTAAGCGCTAAAAGATGGATAAGTTCTATTGATGGGTCAAATCTCAAGGGCTTAAGAGAAGTATCTTTATGTGTTTCTGATATGTTATATTTGGTGCCTGTTTTAACTTATAAATCTAATGATCTGGGTACAACTGATGTCTGAATACTTGAAAAAGGAAAATTGTCTTTTATAGATATGTACGCAGGTTCGGCACATCAGAAGCGCATATACCGCAGGTTGAGCAACAGATGATAGCGTATATGCAAGTTGGTCTAGATACAGATGCGTATGTATGCAGGTTTCTACGTTGTGAAGTAGCGTACATCTCATGAAATATGCTCCAGCTGCTTCTATGTATCACTACAGTGTCCTGGGTTGAGAATTTGTGTCTAGTTATTGGTACTGTTTTTCTAGTTACAGCATTCTGGGAAGTTATTGGTTGATTCAGTAGTTGTTGGTGGAAAGGAGATTGGTTTATGCACATATACTTGATGTTTTTGATGTTCATGGATCCAGTCTGAAAATTTATGAAATGTAGTCCTTGGAAAAAAAGGGAAGGTTGTAGCCTTCTGTAGGTCAACACCTACGTACTAGTATTTCAGCTAGTACAAGAGCTAAGGGGGTTGTAGCACCCTTCCTAGAGAAGCTGGAGAACGAGCGAGGGTTGTAGCCTTCTGCAGGTTGCAGCCTGCGTACTAGTAAAGGACTGCAACAGTACAAAATCATTGTAAAAAGAAATTTCTAATTGAAAAAGATAGAGATGAATTGTAGCAGGTGGTTTTCACCCACATTGGGTTTCCACCTTATATCTTGTGTTATTGTGTGTGAATGTCTACAGTGTTTTTCCTGTTCTTGGTTATTGTTTATATGGTTATGACACACAGATTTAAAATCAACATATGAAGAATAATTAAATTACAAGTCTATAAGTTATATGCTACTTTCCTTAACTGAAGTTGCATATATACACTAGTTTATCTAACTAAAGTAGCGTATACAAATCAATGAAAGAATTGAAAAGAATTGTCTTCATAATACTGATTCACCCCCCCTCTCAGTATTATTTCCAACATCTACAGGGATCAAGTTGGCTCAAGAGCCCAGTAGAGGGTGGAATTCTCAGTGAGGCTCTTTTGCTCTCATACACCCCAATCCATTGAAGACGAAATTGTGGAGGATGAACACAAAAATATAAGGGAACGTGGCTAATTAACTGAGACTGAGGTGGCGAATGAAATGTTGATTGGGTCTAGATTGATTCTAGATGTTTAACACAACTACGATGGTTTTATTCAATCTATGTATACAGTGGATGGTGGATATCTATTGGCACTTAAAATGTTGTTCTGTTTGGGAAACTTCTGCTGGACGGTAATGAAGTCGAGGAGATCCTCATTATGTTAAATGAACTCCAACTCTATGTAAGTGGATGATGATAGGTGAATGCAAGGAATTGAAGCTCATTTGGGGCTCCTCGGTTCTATGTTGCTGGCCGAGAAGGAACAAAGAGCTACTTGCAAGAGGAATCAGAGTCCCCGATGATGAGTTTTATTCACTTTCCTTTTATTTAATTTAAAGTGGCTTTTCTAGTTTTCAGTTTATTGTTGCAATAGGAGGCTATATCCCTCAAATGAAAATTTATATCATTTTGATTTCATGTTAAATTTTGGATGTTGAAAAGCTCTGGTTTTTTCAGACTTCTGATTTCTCATTTCAGTGAAAGACCTTGTATTCTTCAATTAAGAAATAGTATGTTTTCCTGTTAGAATTTAAGAAATTAAGGGAAAAAATCTGCCTACTCCCGAAAAAAACTAAGCAACTTGGGATTGGATCACAAAGCGAAACTAACTTAATCCAGTTGTATTTATTGTCGAGAAACAAACTGAGAAGTGTGTCACTGTGGTTGGGTTTCGATCACATGCTGAGTAACTGAATCTAAATGTGTTAACTATGGATAGATCAATCTCCAAAGTAACATTGAGGTCCGACACAACCCGACTTCATCCAAATATATTAATTCCAGAGAGATGAAACTCGACATACCAAGTAACTTAATCGGGATGTATTAACTGTGCACAGGAAGTAGCTGTGCATGTAAATTTATAGAACAACCAACTTAATCTAGATGTATTAAGTGTGGAGAGATCCAAAATACCTTAAAGTGGGCCATTGGAAAATATCAATAAAAGAATGTTAAAAACATCATGTAGATTCTTGGCTGGATGCATGATTAGATAAATAGAAACTATGAAGATTCCAATTTAGTGATTCAACTTGGCTACTCATCCTTTCCTTCTCAAATCACAATATATATATATGTCCATTTCCACCAATATTCACTCTCGTGATTTGAGAAGGAAAGGATGAGTAGCCAAGTTGAATCACTAAATTGGAATCTTCATAGTTTCTATTTATCTAATCATGCATCCAGCCAAAAATCTACACGATGTTTATATATATATATATAGTCCCTTTCCACCAATATTCACTCCCTTGATTTGAGAAGGAAAGGATGAATAGCCAAATTGAATCACAAAATTAGAATCTTCATATATCTTATCATACATCTAGCCAAGAATCTACACGATTTTTTAACATTTTTTTATTGATATTTTTCAATGGCCCACTTTAAATATTTTGGATCTCTCCATATACACATATATAAACCCTTCAGGACGACAAAAACGAGTGAATATTGGCTGAAAGGGTATATATATATATAAACCCTTCAGAACGACAAACAGATTCAGCATCTCCTGCAACATTGAACTTATGTGGCCACATACAGCTTTTGAAAATGTGACTCTTATTTGTATTTTTATTGATCATGTGAGAATATATATATAAACGACAAACAGAGACTCAACATCCGCAGCACTGAACATAAATGGCCGGTATCCAGCTTTTGAAGCTGTCACTCTTGATTTCTTTTCATTAGGGATCAAATCGAGAATCTTTTATCTCGCCAAAACTAAAAAGTACAATATAAAAATATTAAATTTCCCCGCGAGAAATCAGTGGACTGACGAAAAAATTAAAGACTACCAGGTTGCTTTGGAGATTGCAAATATAAAATATATTATCTTAAATCATCCGTGCAAAAAGATGCCATAGAGTGACGAATAGAATTGTTTTATAATATTTTAAATAAATTTAGGTTTCAAAGTTGGTAATGGAATATTGTAAGGAGTGAAGTTATATATATTAAATTATTAATACTATTTGATATTTGTTTATTTCATATATTTTAATTCATGAATTTAATTGAAGAGAAAAATAATTATAATTATTTATTTTGAAAATAAATGTCACTTTTTGATTTGTGTATATATTAAGAAAATTTTAGAATATGTTATGGAGGTTATGTTTCTACCATCCACTTAATAATTTCCTATAAATAAATTAAAATTTTGGAAGCCCTATTCCAAGCGTAACCAACCTAGATCCATCTTAACTCCATATATATCAATCATTGAGAGGAATCAAATATCTCAGAAGAAAAGAAGGAAATGTTTACACCTTGTGGTATTTGAATCATCTTGGGGCTTTTTAGATCTAGATCTAAGATGAATCTATGTTGGTTTGTTTTTCCAGTTAATTTACACTTAACAATATAAAGTAATTACTATCTAAATTTCTATTTTGTAGGATGGTTCTATGTTGGTTCTTATTAAAATTGTTTATATTTATATAAATTTCATATCTCAATAATATTCTTGTATTTATTTTACATGTTTTTTTTAAATAATTTAAATTTTAATGTGGTATGTATAGCATTTGATATATAGGGAAATATATAACTCGAAATTGCAGCAGATGTTGCAAAGGAAATGCCTTAAGATGATAGCATGTAAGGCCAATTTATGCTTCTTTGACAATTGTTGAAAGATAGAAAAATATCAACAAAAGGCAAGGACCATGCTACAATGCAATCTTATTGCAATAATGCTTCCTTGAGCCTTACAAATCATGATGCCTATGTTCAAGTTAAATACCTTGTCTAATTATACCAATGTGAATGCCTGATAAATAAAGAAATAGATTTTGTCTCAGCTCATCCACATAACCTATGCTCTTGACATTTAATCAGTTATGACGACTGCTCTTATCGAATGAGCAAAAAAATAAGTTATATGATGAAGAAGAAAGTTGTAAACATTCCTTTGTGTTAAAGAGCAAGGGGAAATGAACACAAAGTTTTGGCCACCAAAGAGATGAGAGACGATGCCAAATACATCACAAAATCAAATAATAAAGAAGAGGAAACTTCAGCCCACGTATTGAATGCAAGTGCTATTATTGTGGAAAACTCACTCATTATCAAAAGAATTGTAGAAGTGAAGTATGAATCTTCTCATGCAAAAGTGTGAAGAGAAGAGAGATCTTAGATTCTCTATTACCTCACTATTGACCAAAAATATGCTAAGGAGATATTACATAGACCACATGACACGAGAAAATGAGTTGTTTGTGTAATTGAATGATAATAAAAGTCACCAAGGGACAATTGCTTCAAGAGATAAGAAGGAACACATGGTCAAAGGAAAAGGAACAATCGCAATGATAGTGCATGATGGAGGTGTTAAAGATGTGGAGTATGTATATACTGGGCCTAAAGAAGAAACTATAGACAACAAATGCTAAAGAATAATTCCAAGATAAAATATGATTGGAAGTGTTTCAAGAGGAAAAAATACAAACTGGTTGCAGAAGTAGTTGAAGGAGGTCTTGACAAGTATACAGTTACAACAATAAGAAAACAAGGATTGTTTGCGGAAAACAGCTCCACAAATAAACTATGGCATCAAATCTATGGATATCTTAGGTCAAGAATATGGATCATTTAAAGAAATTTAATATGGTTCATGTTTTTCCTCTAATTCAACATGAGTTATTGTAAATTTTTCATTTTAGACAAGAAACAAAGGGATACATTTGAAAAAAAATGTTGGATGAAGAAAAAAGATTCATGCCTGCTTTTTACCAAAGGTGAGTGATGCTAGGAAATTTGCATTTATTTTGATGGTTGATGATGCAATCCCTATTTTGAAAGGACCAACTTCTTTTGGTGTTGTTATTACTAATAATTTTTTCTTTGTGCAAAAGTTATCCTCAACAAGCACCGCCAAGTTACGTTTGATATCCCTTGATTTACAAATTTTAAACACTTTTTTAATATAGTACCCGGGCCTGTGAATTTGATACAAAGGCTTATGAATTGTTGAGTTACAGTTGGTTTGGATATAAGCAACAGATATACCAAGTCATCTCCGTAACAATGAAAATAAGTCATCATTGTAACTCAGTCTTGTTGTCCTAGTTGGATTTCTTTTGTCTCAACATATATAAATTGTGTACATATGGATGGAAACATTTTTCTGTCCTAAGACTGCCTATACCATTGTTTAAGGATTATTTTTCAGAAGTCATTATAGTTTACTACCTTCAACTAGCATGTCCAAGCCTACAATAAATCCATCTAGATGGATGTGATTACCTAGAGAGAGCCTTATTTTCCCATGTAAGTTGTTTTTGGTGTTTTTCCTATATTATATTAAAATGATGCATTGTATGCTTTGCTTGATTGTATGCATCTATAAGGGGGCAATCTCGAATCCACTACAAAATAAATGTGTGGGGATAAAAGTAAACATTAAATGTGTTGCTTGTAATAGCTCTTGTATATGTAAGCTTATATGGTATATGTAATTTTAATCCTATGGTATATGTATGTTTTCACCAACATGAAATTTTATGGACAAATGAAAAATTGGCAGTTTTAAATCGGGCATATGTTGAGTAAGAAAGACAATATGGGGATAAAATTAGTCCTCTTTATTTTTATAGAAAAAAAATTACATCGTAGAAGATTTTACCCCATGAGTTGTATGCACGATAAATTCATTTGTGTTGGTTAGTTGTCTATGTGTAATTTTAGGGAAAACGATAACACCAAATTCATTGATACAAAAATCTCCAAAGGCCCGGGCCATGGAAAGACTTGGGGAGTTTTAATTTGGTATCCATACTCTATGCACATGGGGTTCATCTTTTAGATCATGGACTCAACCTTTGCACTATGTTATCGTTTCTGCCTCCCGTGACATATAAAAGCTTTATCTCAACTACCCATAGATACATAACAAAACCTTTAACAGTTCATGATAGATCCTAAAGTTATAGGACAAAACTTGTCATTTTAAACTATGTTGCTGAAGCAACAAATATGGAGAGCATTACTGAAAATAAATAACACAATATAATAAGCAATACAATGTTCACACAATTAACCCTATTTTGCCCACACTCAGTCCATTATCCAGTGTCCACTAACTTAGCCCTATTGTCTAAATATGGGACTTCAACTTTTGTTTCTTACACTAACCCCTTTCATCTTGCTCTTCATTTGGTTCTTGTGTTGCTGAGTACAAAGAAACTATTACATGCCTAATGATGATGTAGTGTTATCAATTGCAAGGATCAAGTTGGCTCAATAGCCCACCAGAGGGTGGAATTCTCAGTGATGCTCTTCTACTCTCATACAACCCAATACATTTAACATGGCATTGCGGGGATGAACACGAAAATATAAGGGAACATTGTTGCTTAATTGAGACTGGGGTGGCGAATGAAATTGTTGATTGGGTCTAGATGTTGGCCACTATGGTGGTCTTGGTCGACATATCTATACAATGGATGGTGCATATCTATTCACATTTAAAATGTTGTTTGGGGAAATTCTCGTTGATGGTAATGAATTCAAGGAGATCCTCATTATGTTAGATGCACTTTAACTCCCAATAATTAATTGACGATGGGTGTTTGCAAGGCATTGAAGCTCATTTGGGCCTCCTTCTCATGTCTAGGTGGTTGGCCAGGAAGCAACAAAGAGTTATTTACAAGAGGAATCAAACTCCCCGATAATGATTTTTATTTACTTTCATTTTATTTAATTTTGAAGTTGCTTTTCTAGTTTTCATTTTAGAGTTGCAATAGTCGGCTATATCCATCAAAAGAAAATTGATATAATTTTATTTCTATGTTAAATTTTTGATGCTAAACAAGATTATGACTTCCCATTTCATGGAAAGACTTGGTAATCTTCAGCAAAAAAATAGTTTGTTTTCTAGTTAGAATTTTATAAATTGAAAGAAAATTTTGCCTACTTCCATAAAAAACTAACAACTTGGGTTTGGATCAGAGCGAAACTAACTTAATCTAGTTGTATTTATTGCTGAGAAACAAACCAAGAAATGTATCAATGTGGTTGGGTTTTGATCACATGTCGAGTAACTTAATCTAAATGTATTAACTATGTAGAGATTGATCTCCAAAGTGTAATATTGCGGTCCAACATAGCCCAAATTCATCCAAATGTTTAAATTATCGAGAGATCAAACTCAACATACTAAGTAACTTAATCAAGGTGTATTAAATGTGGACTAGGAAATTGTTGTGCGAGTAAATTTATAGATGAACAAACTTAATCTAGATGTATTAAGTGGGGAGAGATCCAAAATACTTTAAACCATAGTTACCAAATTCAAATTCAAATTCGGATTCGAATTCGATTCTATATGGAAAAAATGGACTATGTAAAATTCAATATGGAAAAAATTCGGGAATATACATCTCAAAATTAACATATAATTTATTTATTTATTTTCAAAAATTTTGAAAGTTGAAATTCATAATTGGAAAACCCTAGGGTTATATTTAAGTTACTTTTACTTATGTCAGTTTCATTACTTAACACTTTAGAAATTGGGGCTCAGGGGAAGCCTAGTGAAACCTGTGTTATAAATATTTAAAAAAAAAAATTTACATTATTTTGTTTTGAGAAATATGGAATTCAATAGGACACATCGAAAACATATTCCAACCTCGAGACAATTAGTAATAGGCACCCCTCTCTTCCTAGGAGATAATGGAGGATCTCAATGGGAAGAAGGGGTTCTTCTTTTTATCTTTACTAAAAGGAAAAGAAAGGAATTTTGTGAATTTAGGCAAGAGACTACCAAGGAGTGAACCTTGAGCTAGACTAGGGCTAGTGGAGAAATCTGGTACAGACAAAAATCAACAAGTATTAGGTTGGACTGCAGTGTCTTGATCCTTATTATCTCACTCTAAATTAGCTATTTTTTTCTATTGTTCTACAGTGGAAGCTTGGGAGGAGAAGTGGACGTAATCTTTCTTCTCAAGGATGGGTGGAACTCACTTTTCCCTATTGAATTATTGGATAAGTTTCTCTTCAGATAAGTGTTTTTTCCTTGAATATGATATGTGTTTGTTCAAGTATTAAATCTGTTGGAAAGAAAAAGACCTCATTTTGCTTAAGATGAATTACAAAGAATGCTATGTAGTAGGTGCTTCACAAGAAACAAAAATGTATTTATTTACTATAATTATGGAAAGGATGTTGAGTTGTACTTAGATAGAGAATGTGATGAGATTGAAATTAAATAAAAAATTGTTTAATTGAGGAACATAATAATATTCCTAAGACATAAATGATTAGGGAGGATTGTGCACCATGAGGAATGGTGTGACTGTATGGTTTCTAAAGTTGTCTTTTTCTTATATATATATATTATCTTATCTATCTATATATATATATAATATATATATATATATATATATTATATATATATATATATATATATATATATTATAATATATAACCATCGAGGGGATATTAGGTAGTCAAGTTCCCAAGTAACGTACAACCCAAGTGTACTGAATGAGGTGGGGATTGTTAAATCTCCATGGGAAGTATTCTTCATTGAACCAGTATGGGATAGCCATGAGTTAGGGTACTTGTGAGACTAAAGGAGATTGCTCACAATGGTAATTGTGGCATGAAGGAAATCATTTCCTTTGGAGGAATCAATAACAAAAGTATAGTTACAAAAAAACTAAGGGAAAACACATTAAAAGAGAAACTATAAAATCTGGTAATACCTATAGAAAACAAGAAAACAAACCTAAAATTATTCCAAGTGTATTTTTGTAGAAACTATTGTTTCGACCATAACCCTTCGGGCCTCTATCAAGAGCTAAAAGAGAAAGATGAACATGGTAAACATGATTCTATGTACATAGGTACAAGAAGGCTTTAGATGCAGGTCGCCAAAGGGAACCAGCAGCCAGGTTTGGTCCCACTCAGTGACCCCTAAGGAACCTTCACCAACCTAGTAACAAATTCATATATGTCTCTCTCTCTCTCTCTCTCTGTATATATATATATATATATATATATATATATATATATATATATATATATATATATATTATATATATATATAATATATATATAATATATATATATATATATAATTATAGATATATATATATATTAGAATATATATATATATATATAGATAGATAAAGGAAAACACCATGAAATGTAAGCTTAAACAAGAATGAAATGTAGGCCCTTGCTGAGAGGATTCTCCCCTGGAATGTTAAAATAAAAGAATTGACACTTTTCCTTTGCGACATCACATATACATGGTAGGAAAAATCAGTATACAAAAAGTTTGGAACATAATGATTCAGAAAATAATTTATACAATGAGCCCTATTAATGGCCAAGGCCCAACACTTTTAAAATATGTAATACAAATTGAACCACCTTAATATCGACTTTAAATTATTGCTCAGAGGAAATAAGGTTCATTAAATTAAAACTATGAATTACCAGACACTTTTTCCTCCCAAGAAGGGATAGAAAAGTTACATTTGTATTCATAACTACAAATGCATATGAAAGAACAATAAATAGAAATCTTGCACCTAGGCATGTCAGGTAGGATATAGGTTTGGTTTTCTTGCTTGACCTTCTTTCCATTTGACTGTAAGCCATGCACCACTTGCATGTGAACAAAAAATAGATCAACAATATTTCTTTTGAGAAGCCTTGTAAAAACTTAGGGTTTGAGAGGAGGTCAGTTATGAATTACTAGGTGGTTACCTTATTCCTAGGAATACTGATGTTAAATCACTCACCAACAATTTCATTGAAAGAACTAGGAGCTACCATATCCTTTTTTTTGTAACTTGGTGAAACTTCTAATACTTGTGACAATGACAATCCAAAAATTATATGAGAATCGATGACATTGTTAAAAAGGAATTGACCAGAGAATCAGTCCATACACCTAGCTTCATTATCAGAGGATAGAGGGTATATGCTTCCCAATTCAAATTTGTAGTGTTCAAACAAAACCATTGTAGCTACACCTAATTCTAAAGAGAGAAAAATGAGAATAAGTTACAGTAACCAGTGCGATTAAGTGTTTAAGGGAGAACGCAAAATATTATCCTGAATAAAGGGAAACCTTAATTCAATTTATGCATATTCACTTGATTGAAAATGGTTTCATGCCTAGTCTCACCTGAGTGGTCATTCCTACTGCTAGAAACACTTAAAAACTGCCAGCCCCATCCTGGTTGTGAAGCTTGAATCCAAGCAACATTTGGTGCAAATTAATGGGCTAAGTGGCAACCATGGTAGGGAATGGTTACACTAACCTACCCTGATAAAAAATTAACCATTGGATTTGGAACCTTAGCATCGAGGGTGAGGATCCTCTCACATGTCATTACCCAATATTTGTACCCAAGGAGATTGACAACTCTAGGTTCTAGACTTCGAGAAGGTTCTTATCGATAGCCTCAGTCATATCTAGGCATCTTGTTAAGGCGTAAGAAGTAGGAAAAGGATAGATTAAGCCTTAGGTTATGTTTTATAATCAATGATTAAATTTAATAAGCTATAATTCCCATACACGTTCGAATTAACCCCAAATCAATTGTGTTGTTTTTAACATAATGGGATCCTGCATATAAAGTATTGTATTGTTAGATGAAGGTGTAAAACTACCTTAGTAGGAACTCTTTTTTTGTTTAGTGTGTGATCTCTAATGTGTATAGTTAAACATGTTACAATTGGTATCCAAGCCAGAAGCTGCAACACTGTGACCTGATCAATAAACTCTAAATAACCAAAGTGTTAATGGTGCAAAGAGGTAGCTAAAGAAAGATTAGGAGGGGAATTAGAGGTATTCCACCTAGGGGACCATTAATGGGATATGGATTTATTCCTCATGCAGGTTCCGATCCAGAGATGTGGGTTTAGTTAGGAGAAGAAACCCAGAATGTTAATGTTACACTACTAGAAACAGTCCAATAGTTGTGAGTTCATATGGGAAATTTAAGAGCTGACAATGAGAGTTCGAGTTGGAACAAGAAAGGATTATGAAAACCATCTCAGATAAACAAAACCAAAGGAACCTAGATCGCAGACTAGATAATGGCAACAAAGTTGAGATGCATCGACAATGGGACGACCACCCAAAAATTGAAGGAGGTTGAATAGATAATGAGGAAGAGTCTGGAAATAATTTCGGTGGGAGGGGGGTCAAGAGGCCAAAGGATGAATTACAGGGTGAGTACAAAAAAAGTAAGCCCCCACAATTTGAAGGTGAAATGGAAGAAACTCCTGAAGCCTGGTTGATTAATATGAATAAGTATTTTTATGTCTATGAATACCATGATAATTTAAAGGTCAAGTTGGCAATCTATTAATTTCAAGATAAATCCACCTTATGATGGGAAGAAATTAAAAGATTTTAGGTATTGATCAACAAGAAGTGGCTTGGGACACCTTTCAGAAACCTTTTAAAGATAAATATGTAACCAAGAGGTTTTACGATGAAATTGAAAAGGAATTTCATGGTTTGGAATTAGGACAATAGTCCACGAATGAGTTTGTAACCATGTTTACCTCTCTGTTAATAAATGTTCCATATATATAGGAAGAGAATGCTAAGGTGTAACACTTTGTTAGAAACCTACCAACTTTCATGAAGGAAAGATTGATATTTGATAATTCCAAGACAATGGATCAAGCTATTAGAAAAGCCCGCATATGTTATAAGTAGATGAAGGAGAAAGGGGAAACTGGTAGAGGCTAGTTGAGTGAAAAGTGAAATAAAAGGTTCTAAAGGAATAATAAGAACACAATGTCTGCAGGTGTTAAATATGCACACAAAAACATATGAGTTTACCTCAGGGAAAGAGTCAGCAAAGAATAAGAACACTAGATGAATCTAAGCAAGTTGAACCATCAAGTAATCTAGATCCTAGTGAGTCACATAAATCTCCCTTACAACATTGGGGCTATGGGGAAACCCATTAGTACAAAAAAATTGCTCACCAAGTTAGAATAGAGCCAACTACTAATATTCAAGAAGCCACTACAGTTGGGGAGGTGGCTAGAAGCATAATGAGAATTAAGGTTGCCTTGGAAGATCATCAAGTTGAATACTAACCCACAATGGTAGAATTTGAAGGTAAGATAGCTAACTATCCCATTTCTATTTTAATTGATATATGTGTGAATCTGAGTTATGTTAGGATGAAAATAGTTGAATTGTGTCAATTACCAAGTGTTAAGTTTAAAAATTCTTGGCTAGTACAATTGGCCACTTGTGAAAAGTGAAAGGTAATAGCCAAGGTGGAAGGTTTCCCTATGTAGATGCGAGGACAACAGGTTAAGGTGAGTTTGAATATATTACAGGTGAGTTTAAATATATTACCTCTATGATCTTATGATGCGTTAATAGGAATGGACTAGTTGGAGGGACATAGGTTCCTAGTAAACTATGAAAAACAATCAACTTCCTCACTAAAGAAGTTGATGGACAAGAGATTCAAGGTAGTAAAAGAGACAATAAGCTACGATCCATCATAGGTAATAAATTGAAAAGTTCCATTGTCACATCCCTTCTCAAACACATCTGTAACATGGTGCTGCTAGATAATTTTGGACAATTTTGGCTAAGGAAGAGAACCCATCATTTTCGACTTAGGGACTTAGGAGGCAATTTGACATAATTTGGTTGCTAGTGGAATGTGGGGGCCACTAAAATGGGAGTTCGAATTGGCCTATTCAAATAGCTTTGAGGGAAAGTCAAATAGGTGGATGGGGGGGCCCACATGAGGCAAGGGAGTCCCAAGGAGTTATAAGGAGGGAGTAGCTCTCATTTTAGGATTCATTCATGCATCTTGCAAACAAAATCACTTCATTGTTCACTCTGTTTTTTAGGTGATTCAACAAGTTGTTTAGCCACGAATATATCAAGCGGGATATTCAACCTCTACTTTGGGGGACCATCCGTGCCCACCCTAGAGAGTTAGGCTCTAGTGCCTCCTTCCTTCTCCTATTGTGTCATATTTGTAAATCCTTCAATCCTATCCCAAGTTGTTCTT
>APFE030967278.1:7244-20996 GCA_000404065.3 Pinus taeda
TTTTAATAAATCTTCCTTATTTGTTCTTTGAATTAGTTTTGCATGTCAGTACCATAAAATAATGAGCATGAACAAAGAAAACAGATAGTCACACCAAAGAACATAAGATGTAAGGTGGAAACCCAATGTGGGTGAAAACCACCTGCTGCAATATGTCTCTATCTTCTTTCAAATTAGAAACTCCTTTTACAATGGTCTTGTACTGGTGCAGTCCTTTACCAGTACGCATGCTGCAACCTGCAGAGAGCTACAACTCTCTCTCGTTTTCCAGTCTCTCCTGGAAGGGAGCTACAACCCCCTACTTCTTTTCTTTCAAGGACCACTTTTCATAAATTTTCAAACTGGATCCATAAACATCAAGAGATCATCAAGTACAAGTAAATCATCCAGTCAACTACAGTAACCAGATCAACAGTAACAGTAAACTAAACCCAGAACACCTTATCAACAGAAACATTCATCCAACAAAAAGTCTTAAGACAGATACGCAATTTTTCTTTCTCTGGTCTGCGTGCGTACGCACTTCACCTTCTGCTCCCCTGCGTATACCCGCAGAGACCCTTCTGCTTCACCGCATACCCACACACTGTTTCTTCAATCACGCTGCGTACTGTCACTGTAGGCACGCACCCATAGATACTATCGCGCCGCGTACTGCTACTGTAGCCATGCACCCACAGATGCTATCGCGCTGCGTACCTATGCACCTGCGGCTTCTGGAGCGCCACGTACTTTCCTTGTGCCTATGCACCTGAACCTCTGTCGCACTGCGTACCCACGCACTTCTCCTTCTTCTTCTCTGATTACCCACGCACTTGCACCGTTACCTCTGATTAGGGCTGAAATGGCAGTCTCCTAGTGTGCCACCGATAGTCAGATGCTCAGATCTGATCATGCGCTCAAGAGATCACCCTTCATAGATTCGCCTTTAACTTCACTTTTATATAGATCAAGCTTTTGAAACAATAACCCAATATTTCCGATCTTAAGATATTCAATTTGCAAAAGATACTTAGCCAAGTGATCTCCTTTGCTTTATATAGGCAAGCTCTTCCTAAAATCATGGATCAATACCATAGATAACCAATACAAGGGGCCCAAAAACATGGGGCTCACTAATAATAATATAAAGCAATACCACGGGCCAAAACCATAGAATTAAGAACGACGGGCTAAATACCACGGGCCAAATATAAGAAAACCCCACATGAGCGCGCTTCCCTGCCTTGAATTAAGTGAACTGGGGTTACGCACCTTCTGAACGGGTGACCTGCGTGTGCGGCCACAGTCCCTTCACGGCGTACCTGCGGGTACGCACCTTTTGAACTATTCTCCTGCGTACTTCTTAATTTCCAACATTTTGAGAGCCTGATCAGTGCATTGCCACTTGAGGGTGTTGCCATCAAGTACAACATCTGTATCATAGAGCCATACCAAAATCATAATGCCAACACTCAAAACGAAACTACTAATTATGCTCACAAAAATAAATCCCTTTTCTTTTCAACACTCAAAACTATAGAAAACAATTCTTTCAAAAGAGATTCTACGATTCCTAGAAAACACTCAAAACTATGAAAAACTAATCCTGAGGTCTAAACTTCTACAAACCTAATTGAAATAAAAGCTTGAAATGTTTTTGAGGAAATTTTACTTAGTTATTCAGTAAACTAAGGATTAATTCGTTCAGAATAACAAATCAATCAAAAAACACCCATCTATGTTTTCTTTTTTAAAAATGAAATTCACAACTTATGACCAAGTTCATTCAAAGATTTGCAAAGAGAAACGAAATCTATTTCTCACTAAGGGAAGATTTCACAAACCAGCTAGACCCATCAAGAAGACAAAAGATACTGGGGTGATCTAAGGTTTCTTAGGCTTCTAATCTTTAAGTCACTATAGAGACTGAGTGAAAACCAATCCAGGTATGCAAAACTTCTAGAAAATCATCTAAAATAAAAACACAAATGGAACTTACTCACAAGAGACTTTTGATAGGACACATGCAGATCTGGGTAGAGACTAAAAATAATAAACTAATCCTAAACTTAACTGGATGAAAATATTTTAGGTTTTTCAAAAATTTTGACAGGGTCCGCAAGCTTTCAGTATATCCAAATGCGGTACCGCTCTGTGCACTAAAGGAACAATGCGGAGATGTCTGCACTGTATTATAAACAGAACGTGCGGTCCTCTTGAAAATTTCGAAAAACAAAAAACAATCCAGAACCTAAAAACTACCCAATCCCACACACATCAAGCAAAAATCAGAAACAAAGACAAGTTTCTCAAGTCAAAGACAAAGGAAAATCAAACAACCAAATTCAGTTCCCTAGCAGAGTCGCCAATTTGTTGGCCAGAAAAATCGATCTTGCGGACAAGGCCGATCTCCCTAGTATTAATAGATATCTAGCAACAAGCAGAACAAGCAAATCTACCTTTCTCTAAACATATTTTGATTCATTAATAAAAACTAAATAGGTGTTTTAGACCCTACCTTAAATCGAACGCTAGTTTGTGGCAGCCATGCTCCAATCATCCAAAAGAGTTTCCTTTTAGGAACCTGCAATCACAAACAAGCACACATCAAATAAAACCTACATAGCTAATATAATAAATAATTTTCATCATGGTGATCAAGGAATCCATGAAATAAACCATAAAACACAGCTTATTGAGAAAAATAAACTTGATTGTATTAACTTTGAAATAGAAGAACTTTACAACCTTTGGTGCCTTGATGTTGTACAAGTTCTTCCCAGGGTCCAAACAGCAATCTCCTCTACTTTGACAAGCCTCACTCTCTTCCAAATTAGATCAAAAAGGTATGTAATCTCTCCTCTCAAAAGCTTAATTTGGAAGACTAAGTTCCAACAACATTTCACCTCAAAAATATTCAGCTTTCAACCTCCTAAGTAACTAGCCTAATGCTTCATTTTATAGTGCAAAGGAAGGAGGTTACAGGTCCACCATTGAAGGGATAGAGTCCTCCTTCAAAGGGGTAAGCTCCTCACATCAAGGGGTTAGCTCCTTAAGGTATGGGATGCATGAACCTTTAAGGAGCGAACTTGCCACCTCAAGATTCCCTCTAGAAGCTTCCATAAATGACTCAAAGTGAGTTTTTAAGAATGTACTTGCGCCTTTTTAACTTTTACAGGGGTCCACATCCATAACACAAAGACAGAGTGGTTAGGTTCATAGGGGACATGACCAATAGGTGTGGGACCGTAGGTAATACTAAGAGAAAGTGTGGAACCAAAGTTTTAGAGATTTTTAAGGTCTTTCTCTTATTTTCAAGGCTTGATATGGAGAACTGAGGTTTAAGACTTGCAAAGAAGGTACGAGTGGTGATAGACTCACACTAATTGCAGAATGTCAAGATGGCAATTTTTGTGCAACATTCGGCCACCTCATCCCCTCAACACGAATCACGTCCGTAGTTAAAAGACAGCTTAGTTGAAACTTCACCACCCTTTTTCCATTCTGCACTCATGACGTTCTCGACTAGAGTACACATCCACTGCTTCCAGAGCAGTTAACCATTTGTACTCCGCCAGATTTCTGCCTGTTTTCGAAAATCTCTCGCTTATCGGGCTCTACCGGAAGCACAGTTTCATTCTACAAGAGCCTAGAGATTTCTACAGGAAGGGTTCTATAGGAAAGGCAGAGAACAGCTCTGTGGAAAGTAAACTCGAGATTTTCGTCAGAATTCAAGCTCAAAACGAGGTAGGCTTGGGAAAAAAAATTTATGCATGATTTGTTTGATGAAGATGGTAAATTGAACACGGCAGTAGATTGGAAAGGAGTGGAATTCTGCCTGTGCAGTAAAAAAAAAGTGAAAGTCTGCTTGCATATTTCCCTGAGTCTACACAGTTTTTTTTCTCTCTTCACATTTGAAATCTCCCCATCCTTTTTCAAATTCTCTTGTAAGAAAGATACATGCAGCAGTAAAATCCAGCCTGTGTGTGTGAAAAAACGAATGTGCATATCTATCTATGTACTAAGAAAAGAACATGTATCCTTATCGCCTGTTCTATAGAAAAATTCTTTCTTTTCAAAACCGGGAAGTCAAATTTAAGGTGGCAACAGTTTAAAATAGGAGAATTATTGCCATTCAATATTACAAAGAAGCACCTAGGACATTCCTTCTTGGGTTCAGAAGAAACCGAATTCAGCTATATTTTGTTTCAGTGATTGACTATTTTTTTTCCCACCTGAGCATTTTCTTTTCTGGTTAAAACATAAAACGAGCACTCAACACCATGCCAGGAGGATTCATAAGGATAGAACCCTCAGACTCTAGAAAATTGCACGAGCACCCTGAGGTGGTGGACCTTTTCAACATGGAAAACTGGATATCCTTCTTTGACAGAATTCAAGGTTATGATGAGGAGATAACTGAAGATTTTTTGATGTCCCTGAGACAACATTCGAAGACACATGCCACAGTTAGTTTTAGGGGTTTGACCCTAGAACCTACACCTGTTCTCATCAGTAGAATTACTGGTCTACCATTGGGGCTCCCTTGGAGCAAAGAGGAGAGGTCATTGGGACAAGTTGCTAAGAAAACATTTTTTCTACCCAAGGAGCATCATGTAGAAGACTAAAATGGGGTTAGAAGGACAAGCTTGCCTCCTCTTTTGAGTGAATTCAGTTATCAAATAATGAAGTATATCACATGTGAAGGGAGGTTTAGCATCATTTATGGATACCATTTCATGTTGCTATATGAATTAAGGAATGGGATGGACTTGCCTCCAACCAGAAAACTAAGCATCCCATATTTCCTCCTTCAGTGCTTAATTAAATGTGGTACAAAGCTAAATGAAGGGATCTTAGATTAGTTGGCCCACCATGGGCTCATCAAACTGTTGGTGGAAGATGCTTTACACACCTATATTGTCCCCATAACTTGGTAAATCTTCAGAAATATGTCCAAGGATGATGACATTAGAACTTTGGCTGAGAACATCACTCCATCCAGTAGTGATGAGGAGGAGTAAACTAAAGAAATTGAGAAGAAAAATGATGAGGGAGCATAAGACATTCATGCAGAGGGAAAACTGAGGAAGAATAGAAAGAAAAAGAAGAATTTGACAAGACAGTTGAGCCTAAAACAGAGAAAGAGACAATAGTAAGAACAGAGAAGGGAAAATGAACATAGATTGGAAAGGAAAAGGTCGAGAAATCCCAAAAGAAGACTGCCACAGCCAAGGTAGGCACCCAACAAGAGAAGGAAAAGACACACCTTGATATATCAGTAACACATGCAGAAATAGTGGGCATAGAGATTTCTACAGGAAGTGAAGGAAAAGAATAGTAGCAAGAGGAATCCCTTGAAAAGTTGGCATGTATTTTAAAGCCAGAACAAGCGCAAGGATCAAAGTGGGCAAACCCCAGCCACAATCAAAGGAACCAATTGTCATTGAGGATGCAACCACTAAACAGAAGGAAGAGTCTCCTTCCAAGATATCTATCACCTATGAAAGAGGAAGCCCAAAAACCTCCACATGGAGAGAGAGAATTAGGATGATGGACTCAAAGGCAGCTCTATAGGAAGCTGAAACACCTCTACAGGAAACTCTAGCCAAGTTAAAAGAGATTGAGAAATTGGAGGAGAAGGCAGCCAAACAATCACAAGGAGAAGACAAGGCCGAGGAGATACTGGAACCAAACCCTTGACTTAGTTTGGGCCTATATTACAACTTGTTAGAAAGTGGGAAGATCATCCCACAAAAGTTTGTTGTACCACTTTTCTTTGCGTTGGAACAAGAATGGGTTAGGACTCACACTTGGATGAGAATTGCCAAATCCAAGGGAGTTGCAAACATAGGCCACCTAGAAGAAAAACTAAAAGAATCAAGAAGAGAGTTGGCTATGGTGAGGCATATAGAAAGCAGTAAAAGAGCCAAATTACAGGAGGAGAATGAGTTGCTAAAAAAGCAGTTGCAGCTGCAGGAAGGTCATAAGGAAGATAGGTCATCAATTTTGGGAGGTCAGCAGCAGTAAGAAGGACCTCCAGCAGACAAGGAAACAACTGAGAAATAGCAGAGAGAGGAAAAGCTACAAGCTGATGTTGAGATGTTGACAAAAATACTGTAGGGAAAGGAGTCTCAAGAAGCAGAAGAAATACAGGGTTTAAAACAATAGTTGCAAGAAAAAAAAGCCAAATGGCCTGCATGGCTAGCTGGGTAGTAGAAGCCTTACAATGTAGGCAACCTGTTAAGTCCTATGCATTATATCTTAAAGATCAATGGTTGCAATTTCAAATTAACACATTGGCCCAAAGGGGCATCATTCCATTCCAGAATTACAATCAGTTTATGTATTTGTGTGACAATAGCTCAGCTGAAGATGACGCCAAGTTAGCAGAATTCTATTTACACAACTTGGCACTTCCAAACATAAATCTATGGGACCCCAATGCTGCATTGGGAGATGTACAACTCATGGCTATGGTTCTTGGTTAAGTCATGAGGAAAAGAGGGCAGTAGAAATTTAGAAGGTTATGGATAGGGAACTAAGTGAGCCACTCATGATCAAGGCAGAACCAGAAGATCTCTCAGCTCTAGTATATGTGCATCAACACCTGGCCAATAACCCTCAAGTTCTCCTAGACTACGTTGAAAGGTAAGCTCGGGCCATTACTCACTTTGAAGACATGGAAAGACTATTTGGTAATAATTGCATTCATGCTTGCACAAGGAGATGGAACACATTGTCCCATAGTCTGAAAATAAGAGAATATCACTCCTCGACCAGAATGAGGGAGGCTTTGGCAAGAGTACCACTTTATAAACAACCAATACAAAATATAAAGGCCAACTGGATTGGCATAACGTTTAGTCCTCCATTACTTTTAGGACTACTGGAAGGGGTCAAAGAAGAAGAAGAACATAGGCAATGGGAGGAAGTAGAGAGAAAAGCAGGGTTTCATGACCGAGAAGAGGACATCACCTAGGAAGCCTGGGACGCCATAGAGGTAGTCAAAGCGATCAAAGATGATGAACTGGATTAGTTGCTTAGAGGATGAGCAACACATTCAGCAGGGGGTGATGATGAGCCCCAAAAATGGGTAACTTTATGGGCTTATTTTGCCTATTATTCTTGATTAATCCACCATTCTTCATAGTTTTATGCATGCTTTTGAATATATTTATGTTAATTGAATGAATGAGAATAGTCACTTGACCGCAAAGTCTAATATGTGCTTATTGCAGATTTTTGGACATCTTTTGGACCAAGGTGAGACATTTATGAGCAAATTGGTAGCCAAATACGAAGGAACAAGGCTGAGGATTTGTAGGAGGAGTGTCTCCTGCACTAAGGGACCACTTCCTTGAGTTCTCCACCATCAGCTCGGAGTTCAACAGCCCACCAAAGATGATTTCAAGGGGCAGCCGAGAACGTTTAGTGAAGTGGTTAATTAACTACAGTTTTGGGCAACCAAGCTCCTAAAGTTAAGGAGGACTATTGGGAATCCTCGTGTTGCATAAGTAGGAAGGCTTCAAGCCTTGGTATTTTAGCTCTTGAACAGTTGATTTTTGCACTTTAGTGCAACTCTGCATTCAGCTCATTTTTCGAGCTCTTATTGTAAACAGTTTTGTGACATGACTATTATTTTGGATTAATGAAGATGAATCTCGCTTTGCACCAACTCTGAGATTTCTTAGGAGGTTGTAACTCTTGGGGTTGGGCCCAACCAAAGTGACAGTACCTCCTTTGTGTACTTTTATGTGTCTTCTTGCATTCATAGAATAGTTTCTGTTATTTAGGTTAAAATCTTGCTTTGTTACTTAGGATTGTTTTGATGATTAAGATAGTTTATATACTTCAGATTGATTTGACAGTTTGGTAATAGAAAAGAACTACAAAAAGGCCATCAAGCAGTCCTTGATCTCATCTCTTCCTCCTTGGGACCATGAGTTCAGACCAAGGCATACTTGCTGCCACAAAAAAATTGTTTTTGCCTTCCAATGCAATTGATAGTGTTAGATTTTAAGTTGGAAAAGTTGATATCAATTGTGTTTTCATGTTTAGATGTGTTCATGCTCAGTTTCCATAGCTTTCTTGCATGATTTCCTGTCTATAAACTTTTGTTCATTATGTTTTTGGTTTTTAGGTCAAATTAGGTCAAAATAGATAGATCTTTGGGTTTTTTTCAGTTTTTGTTCGATCAGTTTCGAAAAATAGTGTGCAGAACACCTGTGATACATCCCTACCTACCCTTCTTCCATCATACAACCTGTTCTAAATATATACATAATCAATCAACAATTAATAATAATAATATAATAATAATAAATAAATAAATAATAATAAATAATAATAAATAAATAAATAATTATTAATCATTTAGTCAATTGAAAGCCGAAAATAAAAGAAGACATCAAATATTTTCAATTAAATATTAATAGCTCCATGAATTCACGCTCTCTCTTCTCAAAATACAAATCACATTGCCCTGACGATGGACTCACTAAGCTAGTCTAAAACTTTGGTTTCAAAAAATTTTCATAGGTTTTTCCACAAACATAAAAAAAAACCTGTTCTAACCCCTAATTCCAGATTTCTCCCCTTCATTTGCCACACTTTTCCAATTTTCCCTAATTTCTACATTTTTGTGCAACATTGCTCTTTCCATCCTTAAAAAACCCAACCACCTTCATCACTCCTTAAATTCATTTACCAGGTCCTAGACCCCTTAACATCCTTATCCATCCTTCATTTCCACTTTCCCACCGTTTTTCCACCATCAACCATTCAAAATCCACTTTCGACCTGTTCTTGTAGAACTTCCTATAGAACCCCTGCAGACTTCCTGTAGAAGTTCACGCGAGCAGTTTTTCGAGATCTGATCACTGTGGAATTCTCTAGAAGGGTGCTAGGGACCCCTTAGGCCCTCTTCTCACCTTCCTAACCTCCTGCAAGTGCCCTCTCCATTTCCTTTCACCAATAAACCCCTGCACAGTAAAAAATAGTTAAAGCACATGCATAATAATTCTGCAAAATTACTCAAAAATACAAAAATATGCTTTTCCATATTTTCATTCAGAAGTAGCTTAGGCACATCCATTTTACCTTTCCAAGAGGCAATGGCATCCATTTCAGCAATTTTCATCTCTTTTCTTGCACCAGTAGTGTTAGTCAGTAAAACTAGGGTTTGCTAGGGTTTACATTTCCTTTCAGCTTTCCGCTTCTTTCTGCAAGTAGACTAGCCTCTTTTGAGTTAGCTTTCATCCATCACAATTAAAAGCTTTTTCTAAGAACTCATAGAAGTTGGCTTAAGTTCCTAGCGAACTTGTGCCAACTGATCAAGTGACAGCCTGCAGTACGAGCTAGTACTTGTGCATATAGCATCGTCACTTCCAAGTTTGTTACGAACTACCGAGTTGATAAAAGTAAAGAAGGGAGTCCCAAGAGTTGCAGCATCATTGCTCTAATACTAGAGCCCACCATCGTTTTGGCGCCATTGCCCTGGAAGCGTCAGAATATTTGTGATTACTGCTTTTCCTCTATTTTCTACAACAACATTCTGCTAAGTAGTTTATTTCCACAAAAGTAGATTAGACATTTCCTGCTTTCATTTCATTTCAGCAAGCGTAGATTAGATATTTCCCACTTTCATAGATTAGCATTTCAGTTCCGCAATTTCCATTCTGCAAGCGTAGATTAGCATTTCATTTCTGCAATTTCAATTTTGCAAGCGTAGCTTAGCATTTCAATTCTGCAATTTCTTTTCAGCAACATAGATTAGTCATTTCCTTCTTTCATTTCAATTCTGCAATTTTCATTCCAATAAGGTTTATTTTAGTTAGTTGCAATTTGTTGTTCAATTAATTTTAGTTTTGTAGGTACAAACAGAGAAAAAAAGCAAAAATAACCAAAAATATTTCATTTCATGCCTCGTAGGAATAGAGACAACTCGGGAAAATCCCTACCCAACACCCCCACCACATCAATGAGTCACCCTTCTCTCTTCTTTGGTGGCAGTGATCTAGAAGAACCTATAGGTGAACCTCCAGAGATATACGAAGATCCTATAACAGAAGAAGAGCAAGAAAACATTCCTCATGAGACCATGGCTGAACACAAAAATGGTGCAGGAAATGAGTAGAGAATAGAAGGCGCATTTCCCATCCGAGAGACCAATGGGGACACAAAAATGAAAAACATGAGTCCCTCGGCCTTACCTCACTTCCATGGATTGACCACTGAAGACCCTAATACCTTCTTCTTTGAGTTTTTTGTCCTTTGTCGAACTTATGACTATGCAGAAGACGAGCAAAAGTTGAAACTCTTTCCCTCTACCCTCAAAGATGCAGCACTACGCTGGTTCATGGGGTTACCTAGAAACAGTATCACAACTTGAGCTCAGATGCAGCAAGCCTTTAACAACAAATACCGAGATTACTGTAGGTTAAAGGAAACAAAGGTGGAAATCTTTCGGATGACGATGGGAAGTGATGAATCTTTAGAAGACTATGAAGAAAGGTTGCAACTCAGTTATAAAAGGGCCAGGTGCACACTTGACCCTGAATCTCTGAAGCTGCTTCTACTTCGAGGAGTCCCTGAAGACCTTCTAGATACCCTCCATTTGCTGGCTGGGGGAGACATCTACCAACTACCTTATGATGACATAAAGACTGTGTTTAGAAACCATTCTAGGGCAGCCCGAAAAAGAGGTAGTGGGAGTCAACTTTCAGCAGGTGCCACCTTTTCCAAAATGAGGTGAGACAAACCATTGCCATTCAAATGGATACCTTCTAAATCCAACAGAAGAAAGAGGAATCTAAGAGGGCTTTAGCCATATTTTGTCCCAGATGTATAAGGAAGCATCCTAGGAACGAGTGTCCATTGCACTCCGTAGAGATATGTTTCGTTTATGAGGTAGACCACCCTACAAACTAGTGCCCAACCTTACCCGTACTTAAAGCTAGGTACCAAGGGGCTAAAGGAGCCACTGAACCACTCTACTTCCTAAACCAAAGGAGGCCACATGGACCCAGACCATACCAGCAAGGGATGCAAGGGACATCCCAGACTTATTACAACCCCAACCAATCCACTCACATACCTTCTTGGGGCCCCCTTGCTCATCCTTCCTGGTCCACACCCCCTCCTTGGTCATATCCATCTCAATACCATACTCAACCTGATGCTCATTTGTTTCATTCTCATGTTTAGTCACAACCTTAGTGGAATGCACCTCAACAGGGGTGGAGGCCCCAATACAACTCTCTTCCTACTATTTTTTCTCCACCACCTGCTCAACCACAACCATTACCTCCTGCTCCTTCGAGACAACCCCATATGCCTGCTCAACTGAACCTGAAACCCAATAACAGACAGGCCTAGCAGGTATATACTGGGGAGACAACATACCCTACCTATGTTGTGGAGATTCAGGAGATCAACCTACGATCTGGGAAGGTCCTCCCAGATAGCCAACCTCCTCCTATGGAAGATGAGGAAGAAAAATAGGAAAGTGGACCCAAAGTCATTCCACCCTTTCCTGAGAGACTAACTGGAACCACGCAACCAAACCCAGAAGAGACTGAACTTTTGGGGAACTTAAACAGTTGTGTAAAAATACCACTTCTCCAAGCCATAAAATATGTACCAATCTACAACAAATTGATCAAAGAGAAGTGTTTCAGGCATCCAGGTAGGCGCAAGAGAGATGCCCCAACTATCAATGTCATAGGACAACTGTCCAACCTGATGTTGGGACAAGTAATATGTCCAAAATATCTGGACCCTGGGAGTCCTGTATTCAATGTCCACATCAATGGCACCATAATCCCCCACACTCTGATTGATCTAGGGGCTGCCATTAATGTGATGACTAGGGACACTATGCTCAAACTCAACCTTTAGAATGCCCTAAGAAAGACCTCGACAATATTGAAGTTAGCAGATCACTCCACCATGACCCAGAGGGGATTGTGGAAAATGTCATGGTCTCCATTGATTCTTGGGAGTACCCTACAGACTTCTTAGTCCTTCAGCCAAAGGTGAAACTCACTGGATACCCCCTCATTTTGGGAAGGCCTTGGTTAGATACTGCATATGCTTACATCAGTTGTCGAGTTGGGAGCATGACCATTAAGAATGGGCCTATGTCCAAATAGCTAGTCCTATATCCTCCTGCCCAACCTCTGCTAAAACATGACTTACCTCTCTGGTTGGAGGAGGAAGATGAGAATGACGTCTAATGTGCACCATTCTGCATAGTGGAAGCGACCAAGGGAGGTCCTCAAACCGAGGATGACCTTATTGAGAATTTGATTCAAAATCCACCTCCCAGTGTGCTGCCATTAGAAGAGTTGGTAGAAGACACCCAAGCCAATGCTTTAGTGGATCTCTGTGTGGCTAATCTGGCCTCTCTCTGAGTTAAGAATGTGGAATTTTGCCCTGAATGAACCTTGAAGATCAACTCATCCCTATCCCCCTCTCAGGAGAAAGATTTGTATAGCTTACTGAACAGCCATTTGGATGCTTTTGCTTGGAGCTATAAGGAAATGAAAGGAGTCCATGCTTCATTCTATACCCATCACATTTACATCAAAGAGGATTATAAACTAGTCAGGCAGCCTCAGAGGAGAATGAATCCAACCCTTAAGGACATTTTCAAAGAAGAACTGCAAAAGTTGTTGGATGCAGGATTCATCTACCCCATCTCTGACAATGAGTGGGTTTCTCCTCTGGTGCTTGTGCCCAAGAAAAATGGGAAGTGGAGAATCTATGTAGATTATCGAGAACTTAACAAGGGTACCAAGAATGACCATTTCCCTTTGCCTTTCATAGATCAAGTGTTAGATGGCCTGGTAGGGAAGAAGTTCTTTTCCTTCCTAGATAGGTTTAGTGGGTATAATCAAATCCAAATCAACCCGGAAGACCAAGATAAGACCACTTTCACTTTTCCATGTAGTAACTTTGCCTGCTGGGTCCTTCCCTCCGGGTTATGTTGTTGTAGCTCTAATACCACTTGTTGTAGCTCTGATACCACTTGTTGTAGATCTAACCCGGAAATATCATGATAAGAGAAATAAACCCAAGAATAACAAGATAGAAATAGACAGAAATTATTCTTTATTATCAAACCCTTATGGTAGGGCAACACCATACATTCACTCCTTAAGGAAGGAGAATACTCCACAAGCCATATGCTTGTTCATACAAGACTATTTCTGTTCATATCTCTCCATGTGGAGTCTCTAGCCTCTATATAGCCTCATACATACAATACCATACATCAATACCATGGTTTACTCATACCATCAACTAATACCATGGGCCCATTACATTATTATTAACTACTTGTGGTCCCTTACATGACATAGGTTAACCACCTTATTTATTACTATGGCCCATCCCATTATTATATTATTACCTTGGGTACCTCCCTCGGTACCCCATATTACCCCCCCTAGGTACATAACATTCCACCCCCCTTAGCATGTTTCGTCCCCGAAACATGTGAAGAACACAAATAATAAGATCTACTCAAAATAGTAGTCCACTGATACCATGCACGTGCATCTAGCCATCCAAGAGAAAGGTGAACCCTCGATCTCGCTGGTGCCTCGCTCGCTTGAGATGGAAGTTGACCGTGGCAGCTCTTCTGTGTTGAGGTGTAGCAGGTGGATCGTCTCTCCTTTGTATCCGTTATGTGACTCTTTGGTTGCCATCTTGACGGTTGTCTTGCGGGGTGATGTGGGTGATGATATGTTGAAGTTTTAACCC
>APFE030967278.1:50597-65714 GCA_000404065.3 Pinus taeda
CCCCGGGAAATTGATGTACCAATTTACCCAAACGGGGCCCACAATTTGGCGTTTCATCTTCTAGGGTTAGGTTTCAGGATGTGAAGGGTTTTCCATTGTTTCTCAATAATAAATAGGCCTTCGAGCCTCATTGTAACACATTTTAGAGGCATGTAGCCACCACATCTCTTCTCAGAGATAAGCTACCATCACCCTAGCTGGGTTATTTCCATTACTGTTTGTAAGCATATTTTAGTATTTTACATTAATGAAATGAAGTATTATTTCCACTGCATATCTGTGTTTATGGTTATCTCTGTAATTTGTTGCATTCTTGTTTAAGTCTGGATCAGCAGCCCTTTGTGTTTTATAACACTTTTTTAATTTGAATTCGATTGTTCCCCCAAAATCCGATTCATTAATGCTCCCTTCGCAGTAGATTTTCCCAAATCTTGCCCATAAATCACATCTTAAATGCCTGTTGCCCACTCCATTTAGCCTCAAGTCAAATATCCCATTGTGAATAGTGACTTCAACTGTCACTTTCTGGCCAACCTGCGCTGTAGTGCTGCCTCCCATGCACGGTATCAGACCTTGTGACATTTTATTTATGCGTGCAGCTCAAATATTGCGTGCTCCTGGGCATAGTAGTTTATAGTCCCACGCTTCCTTTTAACTGCTTGGAGCGCTAAGACTGTAATTCCTTTAGTTATTAAGGTGGTCGCACCACCCATGAAAAGTTTCATCCTATCATCCATCATGTTTCCTCGAAAATACCAACCTTTTATTGTTAAAGTTGGCATCACGCACTTTACCATCTGCAACGTGCTACCATGGTTAATATGCTTAGCAATGTGTGGTCCAAGCCAAGGCATCAAACTAATCAATTCATGGCGATAGGCCTTAAACCAGTCATCATGATTGTATGCATCCTGCCTTATCACCCTGGTTTTTTTTCCAAAAAACCTTCCTTTATCTCTTCCTCCAGGTTTTTGACTTCTGCATCCACCAGAGCGCTTTTCTTCCTTAATCGTACCCTTTCCTTTTCAAGTTCCCAGAGTCTAAGATTTCCCTGTTGGATTTCTGCTTCCAAGGTTTCGTGAACCTTCATATCTATCGGTGCTATCATGCGTAGTCTAAGTTCTCCAAGTACTATAGGGATTACTGTGGTTGCTTCATACTCCAGCCTTGGCAGTGCCTATATGGTTAGGTTCTTACACACAGTCCTATAAGCCCATAGAACCACTGGTATGCGCAGGTCCTAGTAAGTCTGCTTCACATTGTAGGCCTTGTTCAACGCTTTGCGTACTTTGTTAAAAGCTTCTACGTGGATACTCTTCTGCACACTTGGTCTTTCCATACTTCGTGGTCCCAACCGGATAGGTCATTTATGCCCCTTCCTTACCTGCACCTGCTTATCGATCGTGTCTCCTATCTTGAGGATGCTATGCATTCCGGCAAATTGTGCACCATATGCTTGTATCCACCTGGAAAGGTGGGCACATGGGCCGTTTCATCTACCATGCTTGTCTTTTAACCACATTTGAGGCTTCCCAAATCATAGGCACATCATCCTTCGGTAGTCGTGCCATTCCTCAAAACTCTTCTAGTGCGTACCCCACCACCTTGTAGGCGTAGCACACAGTACCCATTTTAGAGCATCGAAACGTTGTTGTTCCAACACTTCTCTTTCAAATTTGTTGAGGATCTCCTCCACTTCACCTAACCCATCGTACATAGGCAGATCCCTTATCTCTGTTGTTACACAGCGCAATGACCTTGTCATCATGTTGCAGTTGAGTGTGGTTACCTAGTGTAACCCATTCCGCCATTGCTCTATCTCCTCGTTAGAATCTAATGTGTAGGAGCTTTCACGCTCCCACAAGATTTAGCCATTCACAGTTGGATTTACCCAATCTTGCTCTCGCACAATTATTTTGTAGGTACCGTCCAAGTCATCGTCACTGTCCTAGTCGCACACTGGGTCTACATAGTGCAATCCTTCCGCAGAGTTTAAAGGTACTACTACGCGCAATGACTTTTTCTCAAAAATCATCTTGCACTTCTTTAGATTTATCTTTCCATTCATGTCAGTGGCCCAATATATTCCCAATAGCACGGGATAGGGATTGTTGTTATCGACAATCTCTATCACTTCGAAATCTGCTAGTGCACTTGCTCCTTCGATATCTACTGTGATTCCCTACAATCTCCCCATATGTAGGATCTTTTGCTGGTTCACCATCCGCAGTTGGATAGTAGACCATTGCAGCGCAGGTCTGCCCATGTGCTCCCATGTCTACTTCAGCAAGACGTTCACGTCCGATCCTAGGTCCAGAATCACTTGATCCATCTCATATTCCCCAATCTGCGCTGTCAATCTCATCTCCCTCCCTATTCACGTCGCGTGCTTCCTAAGCTTCTGGACTACACGTGGTTCTCCTGGCGTGGTCCCAACGCATCTAGCTATGAGTTCTTGCAACCCCTTTATAGCCTTGTTGTCACGTAGCAGCTTCATGCATGTCTCCAAGAATGTAGAGAGCATCGATGGGTCCATTTCTGGCTCCAGTATATCTTTACCTCCTGAAGTGGAGGCATCAGCAAAGCTCCTCTTAGCTTCCATGAAGGTCTCCTTAGCGCACTCCAAATCAAATTCTGGTTCCTTTGTTGGAGCTTTGCAAACCCGGGTACTTTCTTCAGGTTGCTTGCCTTTGTCATCCCCTTTCGTAATACCACTCCGAAGCACGATATTTACATTAGGGTCTTCCCCACGTGGCTCAGACCTCATCATTTGTAGGTTCTAAGTCGGGGGAGGCTGGAGTGCTCCTTCGTCACGCAACCTCACTATCAGTGTGGGACAGTCCTCTGTCTCATGATCAAACTACATACAATATAAGAATGATGGTCTCATTGGATTCGTACAATCGTGGGCATAATGCCCCGACCCTCCACAATTGTAACATATCAGTTTTCCGCGACCTCTTCTTGGTCCCATTCCACCTTCGCCTCATCCGCGCCCCTGAAATCTGGTTCGCGCCATCCTTGCGCTTTGGTCAAGGGGTCGTGATTCGACATGAACTCTGTAGATAGGAGTCTAATCCATCATCAGTTCATAACTTCTACAGGTGCACTCATCATGGCCTACTGACCTACAGAAACTACAAAACAACTATTGAGAATTCTACGTATACTTTTGTAGTAGATGGTAGTTATTTGTAGCATGCTTTCCTCCTATCTGACAAATTGTGCACCATAATGCAAGCATCACGCTTGGTCCTACTTGTGCCTCCAGTCTTAATGGAATTGGTCCTCCTCCCGTGAGGTAATTTGCGAACACTGGGTAGTGGTCCTTGTCATGCCCCTGACCCTTGCACTTTATGCACCATACCTTGTCACGCACTTCTGGATGGGCCATCCTATCTTGTTTCAAACTCTGCATCTCAAGTCACAAATTTTTCAGCTGCGCGTGAATCTACTAAACTCCCAGGTTAGGATCTTGTATCAAAGTCTCATGCAATCTCATTGCAACCTCCAAAGCTTCAGCCTGAGTGGTTAGTCTTTGTTGCACCAGCGCATTCCATATATGTGACCTTAACGATGCTATGAACCATTTGCAGTGTTTCCCATCTGTTAATGTCATGTTTTCTTTGCGAATTGTGCACTTCAGTCTTTGATCCAACTCCCACGGGGTTTCTCTTGGTAGCATTTTGATTTCCTTGAATCCAATAATCAACTGTGCCTCCGATTTTATTTTTCTAAATTTTTTGTTTAGCGCAAGTTGGATATCTGCTATCCCTGCATTCAGATTGTCATTGGAATGCTTAATGTACCAAGTCAATGTGCAATCCTACAGAGCACTGACCAACGTTTCCTTCTTTATATTTTCATCTGTGACACCCTGTGCTTCCCATACAACTTTTATCACAAGCCAAAACTAATTTGGATATTCATTCCCTGCTCCCTTGAATACTGGTAGCTTTATTGCACTGGCCATATTGCTTCGCAGTTGTGGTGGAGATGGGATGAGCGAAGTCAGGAGTGAAGACAGTGAAACTGGTGGTGGTGTGGGTGGGGGTGGTATGCGCGGAATTCTCTACCTTATCAGATTGATCGCACGTCTTGGAAAGACCTTCGCAAGCTCTTCTTCACCTCCTCATGGAGGTGAAATCAAGGGGCTCGTCTCTAGTTCTGTGCTACCTTCATTTCTGTAGATTCTCCCACTTCACATAGCCCCAAACATAAATTTATTTGCATAACCCGCTTTTCACACAGTAGCATTTTAATCCAAGTGTTCAAATATTTAATGTACTTACCTTGCGGTCCCTTAAGGAAGCGTCGTTCTACCTCGCTATAGCTGACTAAAGTATCTACCACAAATTTGGTGATGAATCCTCCTATGATTCGATCGAGCCAATGATCGACAACATGCACAATCTTATCTTCCGATGCTTCCAATCTGCACACCAATTCTAGAGTCCACACAATAGGTTTGTCAAGTTTACACCTTCCTTGGCTATCTGCTAGCTTCACAATCCACTCGTACAGCTCAGTAGGGAAGGATGCAAAGAAAATCTCATGGATCTCTGTATACAAGTAGTAATCTAACCACTCTTCCTTTCACAGTCGAAATTTTTCCTACGCCGCGAATTCGTGAATCTTTTTGTCCAATCATTCTTTAATTCCTTTCTTTGTTGGATTCCAGTGATACGACATCAGACATCTCTATGTAGATCACGGTCTCGGAAATGGAAACATTTGTTGGCTTGTTGGGGCCTAACCCAAGTTCAGAGTCAATTAGCCAAACAAATCCCTATACTACAGGCCCTTTCGGCAACAGTCCGCGGACTGAGGTATCACCCGAAGTAGTATGGGAGGGTGCTAGAACCAAGTTTCTGCACCCTGGAGATGTCTAATGAGTTCAACTAATCCACTATTTTTTCCTTTGCGCAGGTGGCTTCGTACACCTTCCATTCCTCATGGCCTGATACCCTGCCTTCGTGCAGCCCTAACCGGGGGTTGCGTCGCACTCTGCACTATTACCCGAGATCTTGTTTATCTTCTAGTATTATTTAAGCACATTTGTCTACTTAAGTGTCTTAAGTTATACTTAACAATACAAAGCATTCCTATAGGTTCACACAGTAAATAAACAGTATATTTGCAAATTATATCGAATCATGCATTAAACCAAGAAAAGATACACAAAATTATATCAAAACTTCTCTTTATTGATTCTCCAATAGTTACAGACTCGACCCGCCCTGCACTCAGCTGCAGGGGTCCACGCACTTAGCTGCAGACTACTAGGCCTCTACACACTCAACTACAGAGCCTTCTCCTACTCTATGACCCACAGACACACTCTACCCTTTGACTCAATCCCTTAGACCTCTTTTTGTTATTCCCTATTAGTTAGTTATTTTCTACACTTAAAACCTCACTCTATTTATACAATCCCATGGTCCGCAGACCATGGGTAGGTCTATCCAACCGACATTACATTACAAAACTAGGGTGGACAACCCTAGGACTATATCATACTTTTGCGCCCCGCGCTCGCAACTCGTGGAGATTTTACAACAAGATTTGGTCAAAGCTTGGGCTTTAAGCCCCAAAACACGCCTTGGGGGGGGATTCCATGCCGAACACTTTGCCTGGGATTATGCAGATCTCAAGACCTATAATACCTATGTAATTCAACATACCATACCAATGACTACGAATGAAAAGCCAGTACAACAAAATCTTAGGAAAATTCACCCAAACCTTGAAAGTCAAATCAAATCTGAATTGAACACACTCCGCAAAGCCAAAATAATCTTTCCTATTAGACACTCAAAATGGGTATCAAATATGGTCCCTGTTGTTATCTCAAAATCTGACCCTAGAAGTCTGCAGACTAGGAAGACCTCAAGAAACTGTTTCAAACCTACTTTAGGCTGAGGCTTAGCCTCCCCAACCAGAGAGGGCTCTCTCAAACGATTAATGTTTTTGATTATGATTAAGATGGCTAACTCTTGTGAAACAAATGTAAAAATATGAATGGTGGAAACACAATTAGAAACTATCCATTGGGCTTATGGAGTCAACATCATTTTAATATAACAATATTATCAACCTTACATAAAAGTCAGGGCATTCAGCATTCAAAACATTCAGAACATACCAAAAACATATAGGACCACACAGTCTATGGATGTATACAGGAAGTTAGAGCACTATGAGTGAATTCTAAGTGATTACACATTCATACCACTGCAAATATTGGGAAAAGAACAACATAACACATTCTGAACATCGAATCCCTCCTGAGTCTTGAGAAGCAAAGCAAATCTTGTATTACTAAAATAGAGTCTTTACATAAAGCCAAATATCAGAGCTTTTTTCAATAAATTTCCAACCCTGTGTACATTTCTCTTTCTCCTATTTATAGAATTCTTTTACAAGGCTGAGATTCCTCCTCCAACATGAGGGGAATTCGAATTCTACTTCTTATGACACCTATTCACACTTTAACTACCTATTAAATGTAACAAACTGCTAACTAGACTTTTTAGAGATCTAAGGAAAATAGTAGTCTAACTCCATATCATGCTAATAATAGCATTAATTACAATCAATTCTCGTTCTTTGACAAGTGGTCTCTTTTAGTTTAGCTGTAGTAGGTGTTTGTAGCTGCCTGCTGGTCTTTAATGTCACATCTTCTCCATTGCTCCTGAAAAGTAGGAAACGACCCCTATTTATCTGCCTTTGGTTTTCCTCAAAGATATTTGAAACTAATGAACCATGTTCTTCTTCTTTGATTATACCAAAATATATTAGAATGCCACATCCTTGATGTGTTTTCAACCTTTTTCCATGTGTGAGGATAAGAACTCCTCCAAACTGTCTGACATATCATGAACTATAGTAACGTTGATCACTTTATAACAAAAAGTTTAGAGTTTGAATATATGTTTCTTCCCCCTGTTTCTTCCCTTGTTGAATGTTGACACATGTTACATGATCCTTGGAAGAGATTCCTTTTTCAAAAATTTCCCCTCCGTCCCTCAAAATTTGGTTGACTGAGTTTGAATTATGTAGCTACAGCAGTTTCGTAGTGCGCTAAGAAACTGTTGTGCGTTATGCATCATCTTCAGCAGTTTCATAGTGCGCTTGAAACTGCTGTGTAATCACCAAAACACAGCCTAATATCAAAAATTCGCTATCTTGAGCTTCTTTATATTCAAACATCCTTTTCAACTGCTCCAAATATTTTCAAAACTGAGTGGAAATGTATGATTCTTCAAGAAAAATTATAACAAGGAAAAACCATCAAAATTTGGAACATAACCTTTTTTTGCTGTGTGACTTCCTTAAGGAGATTCTTTCTACTGGGCTAACTGCATTTTTAAGTCCTCAATTTGCTTCTTCGTGACTCTGGTCCCAGCTCTCAGCTTTGTATTGACCTTTCTGATGAATTATGCCTCCTTTATTGCCGGGACAGTCCAGCTACGGAATTGAACATTAAAGTCGACCACCTCTGGTATTTGAAATTTTTTGTCCTCCCACCGAGCTTGCATTTGGTTAAAATAAGCTTCCTTGATTGCATGTTTTCCGGAGGCTTTCTTCAGTCTAGCAATTTCAAAGTTTGCCAATCCAACTTTCTTTTCAACTCTTCAACACTATCTTCTTCCTGAAGGGTAACTGCTTTACCTTTATCTTTTCCTTCATGAGACTGTGTTATCTCCTCTATTTCATCTTCTCCTGGTAGTATCTCCTATATGTCTTTGAAATTCCTCGTTATGGGTCTTCTTGGCCTAAATACAAATTTATCAACCGGATCATCGAACTTGAGCTTTTTAGAGGCCTTATTTCTCTTAGCCTTTTCTTTACCTGACTCTATCACACCTGCTTGAACCAGGGGAGACTCTTCAATATCAATTGCCTGCAATATGTCATTAAGACTTCCCTTTGAAACCGGGGTGTCTTCAGTCACCACTGCTTTGCCCTTTTCCTTAGCTAATTGGCCTCTTGTCATTCTTCTCTGGACTACTTCACCTGTGGGTGATTCAAGTGCACCCTCTTTGATTTGAATTTTCTCTTTTTTGGATTATTGGGGTGTATCTTGGATTATGAATGGCTTGGTGGGTTCCCTTACCTATTTCCTAGCCTTCACCTTTATAAACCTCCTAGATCTTGTTTCTGCCTGATGATCAATTGTTGCTGGCAAATCTTTTGTATTTTGAGGACTAAGCCCAGTCTCGTTCTTGAAACCAAACATGAAGATGAATGTGGGCCATTCTCTACCTACCTTCTGGAGTTCATGCAGAACAATCAACTTAACCAATCCATGGTGGAACAATGAAGTCTCACAGGCCTCTTTCCTTAGCTGCACCTTGTCACACATTTTGCTTAGGCTACAAAATAAGTAGAAAGTTAAATCAATAGATGTCTTCCCTATGAAATGCAACAGAAGTTTAAAATGATATGAATACACCTTATTATATCTCCCTTCATAGGTAAGGTACCTCTGTATGCAGGTAAGAAAATTGGCATACGAATCCTTGACATAACTCCTAGGAACAGACTTGCTTAAATCTGAGTTAAAGAACTCATGCTTCAGAAATTCTTTGCATGGGGTCATATCATATTTGAAATTCTTAAACCAAGTTTCTTGCCCCCTTGGAATCTTCGTAACTCTGGATATTACGTCTGGTGAGACCTGCAGTTCAATCATACCAACCTTTGAGTTCAGTCCTGTGAAATTCAAGGCAAATTCCTTGGTGACTTGTGCATGACCTCCCTGGAGTTTCTTGCAAAAATTCCAGCATCCAGCTTGCTTGAATGCATGCTCAACTTCTCTGTTCTTCAAGGTTATGTCTAAACCTTCAGGTTCACTCCTCAAACACCTACCTAACTTGTGAATCTTTCTCTCTACAGACCCCTCCATGAATCTCCAGCAGAATGATATGTTTGATGATCGGCACTGTCTCAATCTTTGATCCCTGCCTTGCTTGATAGCTGCCTCACTTGATAGCGACCTCGCTTGATATGCAATGCATTCAAATTGAAGGTTTGTAGATTTGTCCCTTATGTAATGAATACAATCATGATTAGGACAGTGAATACCTGTCTTTTCTTGGATCTTGCAATCCGAGTGTACTAGAGTACCTAGCGACTGTAATGATGGAGATAAGCAGTTGGACATGATATGTGGAGTGTATAAGCTGACAGTGGATGATGCAACCATAACTGAACTTGACAGATTTGATAGTTAGGGAAGATTTGCTGCGGATTGCACGAATCTCTGATTTCGTAGCGCAGCCAATGCAAAATCTGGATTATGCGCTATGAAATCACCTAAAACTGACTTATGCACTACGAAATCACCTAAAGAGCTTTGTAGCACATAATAATCTTTGAACAAAGTTGACACATGGAAATTGTGTGAATTATGAGACCAGTGGTGAATGAGAATGCATAGTAAACTCCTAAGACTCAGACTCTAAGGCAAACAAAAACTCAAACCTAGACTAGCACCGAATCTTTACCATCAAACTAATGTGAGCAGTTTGGGAATTAGAATTCTTAAGTGATAATAGTGGCTCCACTTGGGATAGTGTGCTCCTGTAGTACACTAAGAACTCGCAGGTCCAGCGCTTCATTGTAAGGACTCTGGACACCACATATCTCCACAATGGTATGATATTGTCCACTTTGGGCCTAAGCCATCATGGATTTGCTTTTGGACTTATCCCAAAAGGCCTCATACCAATGGAGATATTTGTCCATCCTTATATATCCATATATCCATGATCTTCCCCACTTCTAGTCAATGTGGGACTTTGGTCGTATACCCAACAATCCTCCCCTCGAACAAAGGACCATTGAGCCTCCCCTCAAATGATTATCCATCCATCCACTCTCTACCAACCAGGATTCTCCGCTCCAATGCATTGGAAGCACACGCCTTACATGGAGCACAACCTGCCTCGAGAGCTTGCTCTATCCCAGGTCAACTTCTCTTCACCGTGTTGAGACCAAGACACGTCCATGAAGAATCCGGAGCACATTGCCTGTCTAACCGAGCTCATCCACGGATCCCATTGTGATATTACCGGGGCCCACCACCTTCGTTCGGTATTCCGAGGATTCATCCACTTGGCTAACTTTGGGGCATGGCTCCGATACCACTTGTAAGGACTCTGGACACCACATATCTCCACAATGGTATGATATTGTCCACTTTGGGCCTAAGCCATCATGGATTTGCTTTTGGACTTATCCCAAAAGGCCTCATACCAATGGAGATATTTGTCCATCCTTATATATCCATATATCCATGATCTTCCCCACTTATAGTCAATGTGGGACTTTGGTTGTATACCCAACATTCATCCATTTTATGATAAACATAGATTTGCTTAACGAGCATCTTTTTCCAGCTTCTTGGGCCTTCACCTCGGGCTCAAGCCTTCTGTTCAGCTTGTCATTATTTGCAACAAAAGAAAAACTGATAAAAATTGGTAGATACAATGTTATGAGAAACTGATAGGATTTCAATCAAAGATAATGCTTTAGGAACCTTCCATTAACAAGTCCTCCAGCATATGCTTTCCATCAATTTCTTGTAGAATGTAAGTGTTGTTTCCAAGGAAAGCAGAAATTTGATATGGGCATTTCCACAAATTTTCAAACTTACCGTGTTTACCTTTTTCTTCAATTCTGGCTTCCCATTTCAACACTCTATCATGGATCTGAAAAGTCACTTCTTTGCTCTTCTTATCAAATGTTCTCTTGATTCTGTTCTGACTTTGTTGATGACTATCATACACTTCACTTCTTTTCTCCTGTAAGGCTATTAGCTGTTTGATCCTTCTTTGTACAACGTTTGGTTCCTCCTCTAATCCTTGAATTAGCTTCATTACTAGTACTCCAAGTGATGTTGGAAATATGGCTTCAGCACCATATACTAATTCATATGGCGATGTTTCAATGGATCTCTTTGTACAAATCCAGTCAGCCCACAAAGCATATTTTAATTTCAAATGCCAAGCTTTCTTATTTTCTTGCAGTAGCTTTTTGATGATCCTCACAAGGCTTTTGTTTGATGATTCGGCAAGGCCATTTCCTTGCGGATAATAAGAAGTAGAGCGTCCAAGAGAAATGTGATACTGATGGCAAAAATTAATCATCTTCTTGGACTTAAAATCTTGAGCATTGTCAGTTATAATCTTCATTGGGCAACCAAATCTTGACAAAATATTATTTTCTAGGAAAGAGATAATTATTGAATCATTTGCTTGCCTTGTTGGAACCGCTTCTATCCATTTGGTAAAGTAATCAGTGACTGTGAGAATCCAGCAATGCTGTCCTGATGAAGGAGGATGAATTTCCCCTTTAAAATCCAATCCCCATTGCTGGAAGGGCGCTTCAACATATATAGGAACCAAAGGTAATGACACAAGCTTCCTCTTTCCTTCAAATACTTGACATTCATGACATGTATCTACCTTTTTATAGATATCTCTGAACATAGTTGGCCAAAAATATCCAACTCTCAAGACCTTGTTTGTTGTAACTTTCCAATAGTGATGTCCTCCACAATCTCCCTTATGGAATTCATCAATTACTTTATCAGCTTATTCTTCAAGGAGACAATTTAACAATATCCCTCCTTCATCTTTCCAAAACAAATTTTGGTCATACAGAAAATATCTTAAAGACTTCAGCTTGACAAACCAAGCTTTGGACTTTGAAAGATTAGCAGGGGGTTTATTATGCTGCAGAAAAAATGCTACGTATTTGTACCATTCTGAAAGCAAGAATTTTTCATTTATTTGGACCAACTCCTCTTCATTTTCAGAAATTTCTAAGATATCTGTACTCAAGTTAATGTCAAGACAGTCCAAATTTGATTGTGTCAGCAACTTGGCTAAGCCTTGACCCTTTACCAATTTCGTGGATTTAATCTCAATGTCATACTCTAAGAATTTTGCTATCCACTTGCCATTTTTTCCATCCAGATAAGCCTGTGTTAGAATATCCTTTATAACAGCATTTGGAACATAAGCAACAATGTGAGAATGCAAAACATAAATTCTGAAATCCTTTATTGCTTTCACCAAGGCGTAAGCTTGTTTCTCTAGGATATTGTACTTCAGTTCAACATTAGCTAATGTCTTGATAAAGAAAGAAATAGGTTGTTTAGTACCTTGATTTCCTTTTTGCAGCAAAACTCCAGCAATTGTATCCTCAGAAGCAAATGTAAAAATAAGGAATTCTTTGGTAAAATCTAGGTTGATAAGTACTCGTGCTTGTGTGAGTGCCTTCTTAATCTCCTCAAAAGATTTCTTTGCTTCAAATGTCCACTTAAATTCTACTCCCTTTTTCAACATCTTTGTTATAGTCTTGATAGCTTCAGCAAAGTTAGGAATGAAGCATCTAACAAAGTTGACTTTTCCAAGAAAGGATTGAATTTATTTCCTACTTCTTGGTGGATCTGACCTTTGAATTGCATTAACTCTATTGGGATCAATCCTAATTCCTTCTTCAGAAATTATATGACCAAGAAGTTTGCCTGATGTTAAAGCAAAAATACTTTTAGTGGGATTAAGAGAAATACCAAACCTTCTACATTTCAACAAAATTATTTCAAGGTGCTTCAAATGATCTTCTTCTCTCTTTGAAAAACTATGATGTCATCAAGATATACCACCACTGATTTATCCTTTTCTTCAGCAAAAGCAATATCCATTGCTCTTTGGAAAGTGGCCCCTGCATTCATGAGACCAAAAGGCATCTTGGCGTACATGAATGTTCCCCATGGCGTTGTGAAGGTTGTTTTCTCTTCATCATCTGGATGAACAAGAATCTGATTGTACCCTGAGAAACCATCAAGCATAGACATCCTTTGTGAACCAACAATGTTTTGCAGAATCATATCCATCTTGGGAAGAGGATAATTATCTTTCAATGAAGCTTTATTCAGATTTCTGAAGTCTATACAAATCCTTATCTCTCCATTCTTTTTCCTAACTGGGACCAAATTAGCAAGCCAATTTGAGAATCTCATTGGAACAATAATCTTAGCATCAAAAAGGTTTTTCACTTCCTTTTCAATCAATGGCAGCAGGAGAGGATTAATTCTTCTTAACTTCTGCTTGAAAGGTTTTTCATTCTCCTTAATAGGAATGGTATGTTGTATAATTGAGGAATCATATTGTTTTAAGTCAGCATAGCTCCATGCAAAAACATCAATGAAACTTTTCATCATCTCAACATATTTAGTCTTCATATCAGCTGAAAGAAATTTCAAAATCTTGACCATCTTAGGCACAACTAAATCCCCTAAATTGCAGCTTTCTACCTCTTCCCCATCAGCTTGTAATTTTGGAGCTTTAAACACATCATTTTGATCAAACAATTTCTCAAGGGGAATAAGACCTTTTGGAATTAAGTTGTTTTTTAATTGTAAGACTTCAGACCTTTCTTTTGACTCTACAAACATATTTTGCTGATCCATTTGAAAGTTTTCAAATTCCCCCTTTAATTCAATGAAATTCTTTACCTGCTAATCATCCTCAAAGACTTGCCAATTTGTGATGTTATCTGGTATGATTGGTCGATGGTGAACCTCTACCTCATAATTTTCAGAAGAGTGCATAGGAGTAATAAAAAGGCTAGCAGAAACAACAAGAGAGTCTGCAATAGAGTTTTGGTCTCTGGTTTTGATGGTGAAAGAATAGGCCTGAAACTTTTCCAACATATCCAACACTAAATTTCTATATGCTCTCATCCTTACATCCTTGGTTTGGTAAGCACCTTCCACTTGTTTAATTACCAATTCAGAATCTCCACAAACAGCAATGTTTCTAGCTTTCAATTTTATCAAGGCTTCTAAGCCTAAAATCAGATATTCGTACTCGGCCATATTGTTAGTGCAATCAAAATTTAGCTTGTATGAGAGAAACTAACTTTCCTTATTTGGACTTGTGATCCAAATCCCAACTCCTACCCTTTCTCTTCCTGCTGATCCATCGAAGTATAATGACCACCAGCCTATTGTGTCTCTTTCATCTCCTTGCTGCCCTCCTTGACACTGATTTTCTGAAAGCTTCTCTTCTGATTCTCTTCCAAATTATTCATTGAATAGGATGGTTGATCCGAGACCAGTATCAAATGAATAAATAGGAAAATTTTGAGGCTTGTCTTTGCTGCTTACCATATAAGCCATTCTGGTCTCCCGATACAACCTCCTTTGCTCACCAAAAACTGGGATAGTAGCATAGGTAAGGTCCATCTGCATCGTGCCTTTGATCTTTGCTACCCACGATCTTGAAAGAAGCATTCCAAACTTAGGTGGTGTTATCACTGAAAAGATTTCAAAGAAAAAGGCTAAGGTAAGGGAAAATTGGCATTAAAACTGTGTTTTGGTGATTACACAGCAGTTTTGTAGCGCGCGCTACGAAACTGCTGAAGATAATGCCTAATGTGCAGCAGTTTCGTAGCGCGCTATGAAACTGCTATAGCTGCATATTTTGATATAGTTGACCAGTTTTGAGGAACAAAAGGGAAACCTTTTTTGAAAGGGAGTTTATGAGTAAGGATCATCCACACAACACAAACATCTAGCAAGGGCTTATATCTCATGTCATCTTCACATTGTTGAGACAGCTAAAAGGTTAGGTTTGTTAATAGTCTTAGATGGAGTATATGCTCATATCGTCTTTGGTGAGAAGCAATTCATTCCAATGGGATTCTTTGCATCAACTATACCAGTAACTACTCTTGGGAACACTGTGGAAGCAACAAATATGAAGGAGAAGTTAACAAGGCTCGCTACATGCCACATAATTCATTTTGTCATTGCAACGAAGACAGTGAGCTCAAATGTTTATGTGTTTGATTACAGCAAGCATCCATCAAAGGCTCCTCAAGAAAGGGTTTGCAATCCCGGATTGATATTGAAAGGTCATTCTGATGAAGGATATGGTTTGACATGAATTCCTCTAAAAGAAGGTCACACAATAAGTAGTTCAAATGATGCACATATGCTTGTGGGATATAAACGCTGCATTTGGAAAGAATTTCCTTAAGACAGTCACACATCAAGTAAGGTTTTGTTTCAGATTTTGATGGTCTTCCTTGGTATAA
>APFE030967278.1:82630-121911 GCA_000404065.3 Pinus taeda
CTTCTTTGAGAGTTGTAGGTTTCTTTAAGTAGGATACAGGATCATTGTTGGGTAACAGGTAACCCTATCGAGGCTATGAACGCCTGCTGGCAGCAGAGGCTCTACCTACGACAAATGAGCATATTTTAAAATTGGTTTACAGAGAAGACTTTGTTTTATCTTTACAGACCAAGTAATGACTGATGTAAATACAAGGAATAACTTAAGGGAGAAAATAATCAAAGTTGAAAATAGCTGAAACAAAATATCATTAACAGGTTAGAGCATAATGTACTTTATCTTTCCATAATAAAGTTTAATTTTCTGAAAAATTTACTATTTTGGAAGTTGAAAAAATTCAATAGAAACACAGAGATAACTAGTTCTTCCAAGTGAATCGCCAATTGTTGTGGCCACCAACAACCCCCCTCCTTATGAAAGTGTTAATTACTATACTAAATAAGTGGGGACCCTTAGTAAAAAATTTAAAAAAATCAATTAGTGTTATATTTCTTTTTAGATGAAACTTACAACATCATGGACTTAGGGAAATACCTTTGGAGAATCTAAAAAAAACCTAAGTTTCATAATGAAGAAAGTAAATTCACTTCTTAAGAGAGATCGCATCGCACAAAGAATGATAGCATACCTTCTAAATAAGCCAAAATGATAAAAAACGCGAGAGTGCGACGAGAAACTCCATTGCATCGCATGCATTAAGAAGCACTCACATTAAAAAACCTTAAAATCGCCGATATGCGATATCGCATATCGCACATCGCAAAAATCACATAAATTACACATAATGATTATAACGATTAAGTGATCCGTGATCTTGCGATCCTGCGATCCACGATCTTTCGATCTGTGATCTTGCGATCTTGCAATCCTGCGATCTTGCGATATTGCGACCAAGTAACCTTGCGATAGAACAGCATGATGCAATTGCGATAATGCGATACAGCGATCTGCGATATCGCAAAGAAAAATCACAAAACCTCTCCATCGCAATTGGTTCTGTCTCGTTATTCGAGAAAACGTTTTAGGCCAAGAACTGGTCATGCGTTTTAATGTGAATTAATGAGTTGTTGCCAATTGTTAATGAAGTATGGTGTTGTGTTTTTCAAAGAACTAGTTCACGTAAGGTGGCGTGTTTTGCATATCTTCAGCATTTAAAGTTTTCTTGTCGTTATTTTTATCATTACTTCCACCTCAATTGTAAACTGTAGGAACAAAGGACGAAGCATTATACAAGGAAGTATGCAGGAAACTATGAGGAGGAAAGACAGTACTCCAATGTCCATTTCGGAAGGCACACCTAATCCACTTAAGGGAGAGAAAGAGCCGCAGAACTCTTTTGAGGCATCCATCATAGATTTCTCATATCCAGCCATGGTTGAATGGGTACTGAACGATGTTGATACCAGAAACATACAGTTTAATGCTCAGGGTCAAGAGCTCATGGAATCACTATTTTTACAAATTTTCAGCTTTATACCCGATAAGAGAAAAAGGCGCAAGAGGCGAAAAACGCATCAGGGAAGCCCGGATCAAGAAATAGAGGCAGTTTCCGATGCGCGATGAGCGCTTAGCGCTAATCGCGCATCACTAAGAAAACTTGCTCGAAAAGGAAGGCTTCTAATTACTAAGTCACCTGCAAGCCCCGAAAATTGCAAGGAAGCAGCGATAGAAACAAACTGGAAATAGAAAGCTAAAGCAGAAGCAATCCGAGGGTTAACCAAGTTAAAATAGGATTATTACTAGGCATACATGGTAAAGCCACATAGTCATTGGATGACTCTCAAGTATATCATCAATTTTGCTGAGAAGATAGTGCCAGCTCTTGCCGATTCTGTTTGCTTAACTCAACCAAAGATGGAAGACAGACAGCTGACTCTACTCAGGCAAATACTGAATTCTTGCGACGTTAAGGAGCAAATTTAGAAATAGTTAGATATTAGATTTAATTTTAGAAATAGTTTTACTTAGAAAAAGGATGGTCATTTAAACCGAATCCTGAATTTCTGTAAATAAGTTATTAGTAGTATATTTAAACCCTCTCATGCATTTTGGAGAAGGGTCCAGAAATTTATTAAAAAAACTGTCCTCATAACATGCATTTTGCACCCCTCAAGGGGTTTTGATGAATTAAGGGAACAAGGTTTATTTGATATTGCATTTGATTCTCTACTGATTTTTCACTTTGTTCCTTAGTGGATGTTAAATCAAGGAGAGATAATTCAATTGTTGCTTAGTCCTGAGTAGGACTAGTTATAAATGGTACTTTTATCTCTTAACCATTCTGCTTATGCGTTAAAGTGATGATATCAGTTTTTAGTTGTTTATATATTGCAGCGTGGATGCGTGAGTTTATCATTTGGCACTTTTGTATGGTGATAGCTATTTATTTATGCTTAGTGTATGAATAGCTCATTTATGGGATAAGTTTTTCACAACTGTTTCATCTAACTTTTTATACGAAGTAGTTCATCTTTATTGAATTCTTTTCTTATAATAGCTGAATGATCTTTATTACCAGTTATTGTTTGAAATCTTTTTAGATCGCATAGAAGAAAGATCACACCCCGGGTTAGCATAAAATTTTGATGTTTTTCTGTTTATTAGAATACAACAGCATAACATTAGATTAGAATTAGAAAAGAAGTATGCCATTTAGAATAGAAATACCCATCTTTCTCACACACACACACTGAATTGGGAAACTAGTCCCATATCCCCAGACGGACCCGCTATACCAAATGGATAAGGAGCTGCCAACCAAGGTCTGGACCGGGCGGGTATCCCCCTTGTTGTAGACCCGATTTTTGGGGCCTTCAACAGCACCCAAGCAAATAATAGGATTATCTTGTTGTACATTTAAGATATCAGCTACTCATGGTTGTGAATTGAGCATTTCTACAATCTTACTTCTGTATTTATCTACCTTGAGAATTTCACTAAAGGGAACTGATATTTTGATTTTTGCAATCTCATTCTCAAGGTTAAAAACAGAAACAGTCTTCTCAATTTCTTTAGTATGGGATGGATCTTGAATATCCTTTTTGCCAAGTGGAGAATCATTTTTACCTTCAGCAACCTTTGATTTGTCCTTCTTACCTTCAATAGCTTTTGAGGCATCCTTCTTGGGCTGTGCTTTGTTTGTTGTAATAGGCATGTTTCTGTTCCTGAGATTGTACTGCTTTTGCATCTCAAAGATAGCATGTTGATAGCCTTTTAAATAGTCTGAAGGTTCCTCCCCTGCTTTGGTCATACTGGACTCATCATGTTCTTTCTTAGTCAAGAAGATACCTGGCACTTATTCATCAAGACAACGGATGGACTCCTCGGGAATTTCATGTTCATCTTCATCATCAACCAAGTTTTGCTGGAAAGGAGGTCTTACTGGAGGATCCGATTGTTGATTCCTATTTTCTCTTGGCCTTTGCTGATTTTGAGGTCCTCTAAACTGAGGATTTCTAAATTGAGGTTCCTGTTGTGCTGGAGGAGCAGAATTATTCCCAAGAGCCAACCGATCCATCAGCTTTTCCATGGTCTTCATCATTGTGTCAAACTTATCCTCTGAAGCTGAAGTGGAAGGTTTCTCTTCTTCTTTCAGTTTAGCTTTTGCCATCTTTGATTTCTTGGCAGCAATCATGTTTCCTTCCACTTTAATTGCATCATTTTTCATGTCAGCAAGAGTAGCAGAATCCCTTTCTCTGAGTAACAAAGAGAAGTCAAAATCAAATGCTTCGGCGTATCTCAGCTGTGCCAAGGCACTAGGAGGCTGTAAATGGGCTGGTTTGGAGAAGTTTTGGATGGTTTCATCAAGTGCTCTTCTAAGATTGTTGTATTCAGTGAGAGCTTGGACCGGATTAGTTATGTTTCCCCACTTCCTTAGAAAACTATCTTCAAACTCTGCCCAACTGTGAATGCTTCCAACTGTAAGAGCTTTAAACCATTTTATAACCTCTCCAATGAAAGTTTGTGCAAACAATCTTAGCTTCACATCCTCATCATCAACTTCCTCTCTGTCAGCAAAATCATTGAATCTGTCTATATGTTCTTCTTCTTTGATTTCTTCATCTCCACCCCATGTTGGAATTCTAGCAGCATATTTGCTGGGAAGGTCATGTAAAATAGCAGGGAGGGCTAGTGGAGCATACCTAGCAGGTACGGACATAATTAATGGAGGAACAGTGATAACAGGTACTATAGGGATAGAGGAACCAGAACTGATATGAGGTGGATTTCCTAGTGTCTGAGAACTACTAGGACTAGCAGAGGTAGAAGATAAAGTGCTGATACGAAAAGGACTATTTGGACTTTGCAAACCACTGACAAATGTACTCCAATTTGGAAGGGGTAGACCAGTTTTAGATTTGAGTAAGACTTCAAAAGGATCAAGCTCTTTAAGTTTATTTAAATCTTCCTCTTCTAACAACAATTCAGAAGTAACAACCTCCCAAAATTCCTCCTTATCTTTTTGTGACACTAAGGACGAAGTATCAATACCTCTTTTTTGTAAATCTAAAATAATTCCAATAAGTTCTTCTTCGTTTTCATACCTCAACAACACCTCATGAATCTTATCATCAACAATTTTGTCTTCAGGACTTCTTGAAAATTTAGAGAGCAAAGATTTTGAAAAAGATGGAGCACCTGGTGTTTCGGTAAATCTTTGTCTGCTCCTTGAAATGGTGTTTGGATTGTCCACAGGAGTAGGTGGATCTGGGTCAGGATTGCTCCATGTATATCTCCCTCTTGAAGCCACCTTTTCAACTTTTGAAAGTGTATGGAGTCATCAAGGTAGATTGCAGCCTTGAAAGTTCTTCTGAGCTCCTGCTACCTTCAAAAGTTCAGTCTCTTGATTTCGGGAATGATTAATCTTCAGACTCTCGGCAGACGTAGTAAAATGTTATCTCAAAATCTGACCCTGGAAGGCTGCAGACCAGGAAGACCTCAATTAACTATTTCAAACCTACTTTAGGTTGAGGCTTAACCTCCCCAACCAGAGAGGGCTCTTTCAAAGGATTAATGCTTTTGATTATGATTAAGATGGCTAACTCTTGTGAAATGAATGTAAAAATATGAATGGTGGAAACACGATTAGAAACTATCCATTGGGCTTATGGAGTCAACATCATTTCAGTATAACAATATTATCAACCTTGCATAAAAGTCAGGGCATTCAGCATTCAACACATTCAGAACATACCAAAAACATATAGGACCACACAGTCTATGAATGTATACAGGAAGTTAGAGCACTATGAGTGAATTGTAAGTGATTACACATGCATACCACTGCAAATACTGGGAAAAGAACAACATAACACATTCTAAACATCGAATCCCTCCTGAGTCCTAAGAAGCAAAGCCAATCTTGTATTACTAAAACAGAGTCTTTACATAAAGCCAAATATTAGAGCTTTTTTCAATAAATTTCCAACCCTGTGTACATTGCTCTTTCTCCTATTTATAGAATTCTTTTACAAGGATGAGATTCCTCCTCCAACATGAGGGGAATTCGAATTCTACTTCTTATGACACCTATTCACACTTTAACTACCTATTAAATGTAACAAACTGCTAACTAGACTTTTTAGAGATCTAAGGCAAATAGGAGTCTAACTCCATATCATGCTAATAATAGCATTAACTACAATCAATTCTCATTCTTTGACAAGTGCTCTCTTTTAGTTTAGCTGTAGTAGGTGTTTGTAGCTGCTTGCTGGTCTTTAATGTCACATCTTCTCCATTGCTCCTGAAAAGTAGGAAACTGCCCCTGTTTATCTGCCTTTGGTTTTCCTCAAAGATATTCGAAACTAATGAACCATGTTCTTCTTCTTTGATTATACCAAAATATATTATAATGCCACATCCTTGATGTGTTTTCAACCTTTTTCCATGTGTGAGGACAAGAACTCCTCCAAACTGTCTGACATATCATGAACTATAGTAACTCTGATCACTTTATAACAAAAAGTTTAAAGTTCAAATATATGTTTCTTCCCCTTGTTTCTTCCCTTGTTGAATGTTGACACCTGTTACATGATCCTTAGAAGAGATTCCTTTTTCAAAAATTTCCCCTTGGTCCCTCAAAAATTGGTTGACTGAGTTTGAATTATGTAGCTACCGCAGTTTCGTAGCGCGCTACGAAACTGTTGTGTGTTAGGCATCATCTTCAGCAGTTTTGTAGCGCGCTACGAAACTGCTTTGTAATCACCAAAACACAGCCTAATATCAAAAATTCGCTATCTTGAACTTCTTTATATTCAAACATCCTTTTCAACTTCCCCAAAGCTTTTCAAAACTGAGTGGAAATGTATGATTCTTCAAGAAAAATTATAACAAGGAAAAACCATCAAAATTTGGAACATAACCTTTTTTTGCTGTGTGGCTTCCTTAAGGAGATTCTTTCTACTGGGCTAACTGCATTTTTAAGTCCTCAATTTGCTTCTTCATGACTCTGGTCCCATCTCTCAACTTTGTATTGACCTTTCTGATGAATTGTGCCTCCTTTATTTCCAGGACAGTCCAGCTACGGAATTGAACATTAAAGTCGACCACCTCTGGTATTTGAAATGTTTTTTCCTCCCACTGAGCTTGCATTTGGTTAAAATAAGATTTCTTGATTGTATGTTTTCTGGAGGCTTTCTTCAGTCTAGCAATTTCAAAGTTTGCCAATTCCAACTTTCTTTTCAACTCTTCAACACTATCTTCCTTCCTGAAAGGTAACTGCTTTACCTTTATCTTTTCCTTCATGAGATGGTGTTATCTCCTCTATTTCATCTGCTCCTGGCAGTATCTCCTGTATGTCTTTGAAATTCCTCGTTATGGGTCTTCTTGGCCTAAATACAAATTTATCAACCAGATCATCAAACTTGAGCTTTTTCGAGGCCTTATTTCTCTTAGCCTTGTCTTTATCTGACTCTATCACATCTGCTTGAACCAGGGGAGACTCTTCAATATCAATTGCCTACAATATGTCGTTAAGACTTCCCTTTGAAACCGGGGTGTCTTCAGTCACCACTGCTTTGCCCTTTTCCTTAGCTAATTGGCCTCTTGTCATTCTTCTCTAGGCTACTTCACCTATGGGTGATTCAGGTGCACCCTCTCTGATTTGAATATTCTCTTTTTGGGATTGTTGGGGTGTATCTTGGATTATCAGTGGCTTGGTGGGTTCCCTTACCTGTTTCCTAGCCTTCACATTTATAAACCTCCTGGATCTTGTTTCTGCCTGATGATCAATTGTTGCTGGCAAATCTTTTGTTTTTTGAGGACTAAGACTAGTCTCGTTCTTGAAACCAGACATGAAGATGAACGTGGGCCAGTCTCTACCTACCTTCTGGAGTTCATGCAGAACAATCAACTTAACCAATCCATGGTGGAACAATGAAGTCTCACAGGCCTCTTTCCTTAGCTGCACCTTGTCACACATTTTGCTTAGGCTATGAAATAAGTACAAGGGTAAATCAATAGATGTCTTCCCTGTGAAATGCAACAGAAGTTTAAAATGATATGAATACACCTTATTATATCTCCCTTCATAGGTAAGGTACGTCTATATGCAGGTAAGGAAATTGGCATACGAATCCTTGACATAACTCCTCGGAACAGACTTGTTTAAATTTGAGTTAAAGAACTCATGCTTCAGAAATTCTTTGCATGGGGTCATATCAAATTTGAAATTCTTAAACCAAGTTTCTTACCCCCTTGGAATATCCATAACTGTGGATATTACATCTGGTGATACCTGCAGTTCAAGCATACCAACCTTTGAGTTCAGTCCTGTGAAATTCAAGGCAAATTCCTTGGTGACTTGTGCATGACCTCCCTGGAGTTTCTTGCAAAAATTCCAGCATCCAACTTGCTTGAATGCATGCTCAACTTCTCTATTCTTCAAGGTTATGTCTAAACCTTCAGGTTCACTCCTCAAACACCTGCCTGACCTATGACTCTTTCTCTCTACAGACCCCTCCATGAATCTCCAGTGGAATGATATGTTTGATGATCGGCACTGTCTCAATCTTTGATCTCTGCCTCGCTTGATAGCTGCCTCACTTGATAGTTGCCTCGCTTGATATGCAATGCATTCAAATTTAATGTTTGTAGATTTGTCCCTTATGTAATGAATACAATCATGATTAGGACTGTGAATACATGGTTTTTCTTGGATCTTGCAATCCACGTGTACCAGAGTACCTAGCGACTGTAATGATGGAGATAAGAAGTTGGACATGATATGTGGAGTGTATAAGCTGACAGTGGATGATGCAACCATAACTAAACTTGACAGATTTGACAGTGAGGGAAGATTTGTTGCGGATTGCATGAATCTTCGATTTCGTAGCGCAACCAGTGCAAAATCTGAATTATGCGCTACGAAATCACCTAAAACATGTTGCGCTGCGAAAACACCTAAAACTGACTTATGCACTACGAAATCACCTAAAGAGCTTTGTAGCACATAATAACCTTTGAACAAAGTTGACACATGGAAATTGTGTGAATTATGAGACTAGTGGTGAATGAGAATGCATAGTAGACTCCTAAGACTCGGACTCTACGGCAAAAAAAAACTCAAACCTAGACTAGCACCAAATCTTTACCATCAAACTAAGGTGAGAAGTTTGGGAATTAGAATTCTTAAGTGATAACACCTGTGAGGAAAAAGAATTATGATATTATGATTTGCATTGATTTTAGAAATCTAAATAGAGCTTGTAAAGGGATAACTTTCCTCTGCCTACTATGGAGGAAATATTGCAACCAGTTGCAAGTTCCAAATTAATGTCTTTTCTAGATGGATTTTCAGGATACAATCAAATTCTTGTACATCCAAATGACAGATTAAAGACAACATTCAGGACCAAGTGGGGAACATACGCTTATCAGAAGATGCCTTTTGAACTCATAAATGCAGGTGCTACATTTCAACATGCTATGGATATTTCTTTCGAAGGTCTGATTAATAAATAAGTTGTTATTTACCTAGATGACATTACAGTCTATTCTAAGGATAGAAACAATATTTTAAATGACCTAAAGCATATTTTTCAAAGATGCAAGAAGTATGGAATTTCCTTAAATCCAAAAAAAAAATATTTTTCTTTACCAGAAGGCAAACTCCTTGGATTTATAGTGTCCAAGAAAGGGATTTACATTGATCCTGATAGAGTCCAAGAGATTGAAAAAATTCCTCTCCCACATAACAAAAAGACCATGCAATCATTCGTAGGCCAAATTAATTTTGTAAAAAGATTTGTTCCAGATGTTTCATAGATTGTCCTACCCCTTCAAGCAATGATAAGAAAAAATGCAGTCTTCAAGTTGGGTAAATATGAAAGAGAATCGTTTAAGTTGATTAAAAAGACATTATCAATGCTCCTTCTTTAACAACCCCTGACTTTCTCAAACCTTTTGTGTTGTACACTTTTTCATCTGATACATCATATGCAGCAGTTTTAACACAGATGAATGATCAAAATATCGAGGTACCCATCTCTTTTTTCAGTTCTAACTTGCAAGGTATCGAGTTAAATTATTCATCTCTTGAGAAAAAAAAAATTGTTGTTTTAAAACCCTGAAACATTTCAGACATTTTTTCTTAAAACCCATACAAAAATAGTAGTACCTTACCCTGTAGTAAGGAAATTATTGATTCAAAGAGAAGTAGGGGAGAAAAGAGCCAATTGGGTTACTGCGCTTCAAGAGTATGATGTAGAGTTCCAGCCAGCTAAAATTGTTAGTTGCCAAGGTTTTTACAGGATGTTGACTGCATCTTCCCACATATCAGGAAGGAAGACCAAGGTAATGAAGTGCAGGTATCAGAAGTAAGCCTCAATGATGCACAATTGCAATATGCTGATTTGAAGTTTTATTTGAAGAGTGGATATGCCCCTATGCAACTCAATTATAAAACAAAGTGTGCTTTAAGGTTGAAATCAAATCAGTATGAATTAATCAATGATGTATTGTTTAGAAAAAAATATGATTCGGTATTGTTAATATGTCCAAAAAAAACTGAAGCTAAAAAGGTCATGCAGAAATTACATGATGGACTAGTTGGCGGACATTTTGGAGGAAACACCACAGCTCACAAAATCCTCCATGCAGGTTATTATTTGCCAATGCTATTCAAGGATGCACATGAATATGCAAGAAAATGTAAAACCTGTCAAACTACAGCTGGAAGAGAAAAGAATCCAGCATCACCTTTGCAACCAGCGAACATCCAAAAACCATTAGAACAATGGGAATTAGATATTATTGGTGATATTGTTCCTAACTCTTTCGAGTAGCACAAATACATCCTTACAGCTACTGATTATTTTACAAAATGGGTGGAAGTTATCCCCCTAAAGCTAGCTAATGCAGAAAGCATTACGGACTTCATTGATCAGTACATAATTACCAGGTTTAGCTTACCCACAACTTTAATGTTTGACAATGCATCTTATTTCTCTGGAAATACAATGGTAGGATTTGCTTTGAAGAGAGGTTTTAAATTAAAGTATTCAACCAACTATTATCCACAAGGTAATGGACTAGTAGAATAAACAAACAAAAACCTCATCAGAATCATCCAAAGGACTATTGACCAAAATGATAGGAATTGGGACAAAGCATTCACATTTGCTCTTTGGGTAGACATAATTACATAGAAGGCCTCCATCGGTTCTTATCCTTTTGCTTTAGTTTATGGAAAATAAGTTGTTCTCCCCACAAACATAGAAATTTCATCTCTCACCCTAGTGCAATTCATCGATGAAAACCATTCCTCCTCTTTGCAAGCAAGACAATTCCATATTCTTGAACTCGAGGAAGAACGAGAAAAGGATAAAGCAACCCACTTCCATCATCAGCAATTAGTTAAAGCCTCTTTTGATACAGCCTCTGCCAGTCATAAAACTTTTGAGGTAGGTGATCTGGTTTTGAAATGGGACAAAACACACAAGGAAAAAAGGTAAACATATCAAATTCCAAAGACTATGGTTTCTCCCTTTCCAAGTCATTGAGAAAATTGGTCAATCAACATTTCTTTTACAAGACTTATTAGGAAGGATAAATTCTTTGCTCGCTAATGGGAAAATTCTCAAGAAATAATTTTCCTAGAAGATAACCTCTTCTAATTTTGTATCATATCCCCTTTAAAATTCTTAGGAAAATAAAGGTTAACTAGTATTTACTTTTGGTTTTTCCAAACAAAATTTTTGATGATATTTTTTATTTTTCGCTTCTATAAGTAGGAGAAGTTAAAGAAATAATTAGGAAATTTGAGTATCAAAGTAAGCCTGATTTCTTTGGAAAAACTTGATCTTGCTGAAACATTTATTCTATGAACAAACTCTTGACTTTACAAAGTATAGATGTGTTGTTATCAGTCAAGAAAAGAATCTTTAACCTAATAAGGATTTTTTGCAGATCAATATCTTAAAACTCTATCGTTATCATCCAAAACTCTTAAATGAGCCAATGATTCATCCCATCTGATAAAATTTTCCTTTTTTAGAGTGTAATTCTAAAATATAAAATACTTAGAAGATAATAAGTCTCATTACGAGCTTGTTTACCATGATCATAGGGAAATAATTAAACTGATATTACCAAAATTGCATACCAAAACAGGGTAATAGCCAATGATCTAATTAATCAAAGGACAAGGGGTCTCATCAAGAGACAACTTGTTCAGTTTAGTTACAACCAGTGAATGGCCTTGTCATTATTAGGCTACCAAGCCTAGACAATTTCTTTTAAGAAACAGAAAAGAAAAGGATATATAAAAAAGAAAAAGGAAAAGATCCAAATTAGATTGGAAGCAAGTGAATATCATTTTGAATTTTGAATATTGCTTCAGATGGGACAATGAATCATTGTTGGTCAAAAGATAACCCTATCGAGGCTATGAAACCCTGCTAGTAGCAATGGCTCTATCAGTGATAAATGAGTAAAAAACCAAAAAACTAATCTGTAGAAAGGCACCCGCTATATCTATTTAAAATCTTAATATTAATTGGTGAAGGCATTTGTATTTTTATCACTATAAAGGGTAAATTAGTTGAATAAATAGACTGGGTAAGTAATTATGGTTCTAAAGAAATGTTTTTTACTTTATAATTCATTTAATTATTATTCCTATAAATCTTCTTACTTTGAAAGTTCTAGAAATTTCAAAAAACCAATCAGAGATAACTAGTTCTCCCAAGTGAATCGCCAATTGTTGTACTATGAAACCACCCCCCCATTTATATATAGTAATAGCTAATGTTAGACATATAAATGGGGACCATTTTCAAAAATAAATAGTCTTTAAAAAATAAATCCTAACTCTAAGAAATTGTCTTGAAAAACTCTTAGAACGACCCAAGTTTAGGATCCCCATCGCAAATTGCAAATCACATTTTTCCATGTGATGATCATAAACACATTAAAGAAATTGCAATATGCGATCAAACCTCCCACTGCAACATACTAACCAAAACCCCTTAAGAAATCACAATCACATTTCGTGGGAACCACAAGTAAATAAGACCTGTCACTATGTCATCCGCCAACGATTTGTGAAATGCGATATTATGATATTCACAATCGCATTTCGCATTATGAGTAGGTAACGCTATATAACATTGTTTTAAAAACTGCAATGCGCAAATCAAGTAGCAAGTGTGGGAAGTAACTGTGTTTTAATATAATAATGAACAGTTTGACAGGGTAATTAATGTTTAGCAGACTGAGGAGAGGTAATGATTTTCCAAGTTATGGCTAGTTAAAGTCGAGTATCTCATTTGAAATCCTCCCACGATTCAAATTTTTTTCACAAATCTTTTAGCCTTAATCGCTCAATATTTTCTGCGCTGATATATCTCGTCCATTTCAGGCAAGCTACAAAATACATGTCATTGTGGAAGATGATGCAGAAACAGAAAAAAACAGATCATTATAGAGTCCGAGCTAACATAAATGTATCCTATATTCTCTGATACTGTCTACAACATTGATGGGGGAGAAACAGCTTGGGAGTTCATATACAAGAGGCTTAAGGATGAGCGTCCCAAGATTATTGTCACAAGAGAAACAACGGACTCAATAAGACATTCAAGACTCCAATTCAAGGATGATGCCTGTTCTTTCCTTCATAGGATAGGAGAGAGAGAAAAAATCCTCCCATACACTAATATGATTAGATGGGTGGTGGAAAACCTCACCATTGAAGATAGGCAATTCAAGAACTCAAGAATGGAACTCATGGGGTCATTTAGAGCAGAAGAACTGAAGAAAATGTACCATATACATGACCCTCGGGATATATATGATAAAACATACATGGCCAAGTTCGTAAAGAAGAAAGAAGAACCCCTCAAGATGATTCAGGGCTGGAGAGTACTAGAGAAAAGTTTAAATTTGATAAAACTGGTATGTATCCTGTAGCCTCTTTGGAAAACCCCTAAAACTATGCAGCTGCTATCTTATTTAGACTATAGGGGTTACCTAATAATGCTAAGATTTCCATAGAATGGATTCCTCTGATTGATGCCTGTGTTAATTCCCACATTATGAACTGGGCCAGTATCCTATATAATAACCTAGCCACCGTCATCACCGAATATCGAAAGAAGAGATCCTCCTCTCCAAAGAACCTTCCTCCATTCTATTTTAGTGCCTACATTATGGATGCCATCTTTTTCTGTACTAAATTTCCAATCATGGGTTGGAAATGGACCTTGCAAGACCCCTACCTTATCCATCTCATCCATAAGCAAATTTGGGAATCCCATTATATACTCCATTTCTATAAAATATTTCATGTTGTTATTTTTCCATTGCATCAATTAATTTTCAATAAGAAAGCCCCCAGGTTTTCCCAAGAAACCGCTACAGACCTTCTGGTTGCCGACAAATATTTTGTTGAAGAATGGTTCACCTAAATTAGGGTTTTTGGTAGCACAGGATACCCACATGTCCTCCCTTTATATGTTTTTGATAAATTGTTAGCAAGAGAAATAGCCCACCAGACCGTGGGAAAAGGCCTAACCAAAGTTCTGAAAGAAATAAAGAAAATTATGGCCATATTTTCCTATCAGGTGTGGTTCCTTTTCATTAGCAAATTTTAATCATGCAATAAAGGAGTTAGTAAGCCTGGAAAGTCTCAGGCTCCATACTTTTCCCAAAAGGCAATTTGATCCAAACAAGATAGCATATAACATCACCACTTTAATAAAGATATTCAATAAAGATCAAGCCTTATAACCATGAGGCTAACAATTTTGAATACCTTTTACAATTAGCTCAATCCTTCTAACAATCATTCGAATGGGAGAGGACAAATCTGAGTCCTCAAGATTTTGAGAGCTTTAAGGAGTTCAAAAACAATGGGCTCAAGATAATCCCACTATATTTGTTGAAAACTGAGGACAAGCCTACCCCCAGTGTGACTGTCAACATCAAGGGACCTGATTCTCACGTAGAGTCTCGTGCAGATAAAGGGAAAGCACTGAATACATAGAAAGTCCAAGACATCGAGACTACTGCAGAATCCAGTAGGAAATCAGCTAAAAAGAAGGATATGAGTACCCCACCCAAAGATATTATTTCAGAGATCAAAAGCAGCAGTCTAGAGAACGAGTGGGTTCAATTCAATAAGAAACTACAATACACTCCCAAGACAACAGATGCCCAGGAAACTACGAAGTATCAAACTCCTTTTTATGTTCAGAAGAATACAGACTATGAACCGATGGATAAGCAAGCGACGACGTCTCTGTAGGTTTTAACCCTATACTGAAATTACCTGCACACACATTCTAAAACATAGAAAATAAACAATGAGAGAGCATAACACATCAAACTCATATACACAAAGATTTTCCCGTGGATCCCAAAACCAGGACTACCAACTTGATTTTTCATTATGTTCCTTTCAATGTTACAATACATATTCATACATGATGAAGCATCCAATATCATGGACCAAAAACCATCATGTCCAAAACCATGGACCGAAAAACATTGCAGCCAAAACCATGGATCGAAAACCATCCCGTCCAAAACCATGTGTGAAAAATCATGCACAAAACCATAGATAGGTCCACCCAACCTAATATAGGGTCCAAAAATAAAAATAAAATTGAGGCGCTACCCTATACCCCATAGAGTGGGGTTACCTTCACCCTTCAAACCCCCTGTGACCCCCCCACTACGCAATCGGCGCAACAAAGGCAGGGCTCCAACCCCCTTCTAAACCCCTGATTAACTACGTCGGCTACTCGTGGAAAGAACATAACACAACCCATCAGTCTCAACAACCTGAAATCATCCCTGCTCTGCCCGCATCAAAAGTTGTCTTGAAGGTGACTGAAATCCCTCCTCTTGATGTGTTCTATAACCCGCTGCACAAGGCTGTAGTAAGGAGACAGAGGAAAAGGAGAAGTATAGAAACACCTGAACTCCCACCTAGGAATGAGCAAATGGACATAGTTTGGAAGGACATACCTTCCAACCTAGCTGAAAACTTGACTAGATTCTCATAGTTTACAGGAGCATACACAACTGCTACCATGGAAAAAACTACCGAAATATCTGTTTTAGTGAAAGAAAAAGAAGAAAATATTGCACATCTCGAGCAGGAGCTCGAAATACAGATGGAAAGTGTGAATAGGCAGGCCACTGAGCAGCTGGTCCAATTGCAACACAGCATGGAGATGCTAAAAATAAGAGACGAAGAAAACATATCGGCCAAAACCATGCAACTCCAAGACTTGCAACAAGACATGGAAAGATATAAGGATGTTCCTACCATTGAGGAATTCATCAGTGAGGCGTTAGAGCTTAATTCTCTCTTATTGAAACAGCAATAACAATTTTGCCAAAAGATGTCACATATCACTCCTTATCTGATCACTAGTGACCAGCTAACGGATAAAGTGATTGACCAAAGAACTGAGTTTGTTGATCTGAACACAAGAATCTCAGAGTTCATTGAATGGAAAGAAACAGAAGAAGGGAGGAAATTCAATTTTCTTGAGATCGAGGAGACACACAAGGAAATTCTTTTCACAGATTGGGATGCAAGGATCAAACAAGTTGAACTAGCAGTGGCAAGAGTGACCAGGGTGTTAAAGAATATAGTAAAGGCAATAAACCATACCTTTTTTTCCACCAACTTGGTGAAAGAAGGAAACCCGAAAGAACTGCCCGATCTTAATGACTTGCATAACAAATGGAAGGAAATAGTGGAAAATCAAAGGGAAGCAATCACAAAATTAGAAAACATTGATTGGGAGTCGTTTAGAAATACCTTTTCAAACCATACAGTCAAATCATGACCCTTAACTGCTCTCTTCATTCAACTCATCAGATGCTGCCACCTCTCACAAATGCAATTTTCGCAGGACAGGTCAAAATATAGTTTGGGACACCTCCTCAAGTCAAACCGATGGCCGATATATGTGATTTGAAGTACAAGATGGCAAACATCAAATCATCATCATAGCCTTTGCTCATCAAGCCACTGTTTATTTTTAGATTTAGTTAACTAGTTAGGAGGAAGGTTGTTTGAAACCTCCTCAAAAATTTTTATAATCTATTTTTGAAACATTAGTTAGAATAGTATTTATACCCTTCTCATGCATTTAGAGAAGGGTCTAGAATTGTATCAAAATCATTTGCAAAGAATGCACCATTGTAAGTTTGTGAATGCTTTGGTGAAATTATGGAACATGATCGTTTCTTTTAAATATCAGACTACTTTCCTTTATTGATGCACTTTTGTATACTTGGAAGATAATTTGATTTGAAGAAAGGAATTGATCTATGTCATTAGTCAAATGAGAAAAACTTCACATATATGATACTTCTATCTTATATGATTAGCCCTGTTTCCATTTAATTAGTGACAACACTTTATTTTTTATATTAATGGAAAAGGTTTGTCGATGACATATTTTCCAAGTGGAGTCATCGCAAGGAAAAACTTGACCTATTCCTCAATCACTTAAATAGCATTTCTGACCATATAAAATTCACTATTCAAACTGAAAACAACAACCAGCTTCCCTTTCTGGATATCCTTCTAACTAAAAAAGAAGGGTCACTTGGTTTCCAAGTCTATAGAAAGAAAACCCATACAGAACGATATCTACATGCAAATTCTCATCACCACCCTAAACAAAAGATTGGCATCATAAGAACCTTAACCACTAGGGCAGCAAGAATATCTGATCTTGAACATTTAAAAGATGAACCCAACCATCTTCACAAAGTGTTTGAACTAAATGGCTATAATAGGAATACCATTAAGAAAGCCAAGCAACTAACCCTAAATAAGAATAATAATTATATCAAAGATCAAAATTTATCAACTCCTAAGGTCTCCCTTCTGGACATAAAAGGCACCACTGACAAAATTACTAAAATTCTTAATAAACACAATATTAATGTAGCCTTCACTCCTGCCAACACCATCAGACAATTATTCAACTCTGTCAAAGATCCCATAAACCCTAACATGCAAAAAGGTGTTTATGTTATTCCTTGCTCATGTGGAAAGGAATACATAGGTGAAACAGGTAGGTCTCTTAACATCAAAATTAAAGAACACACTGCTGACTTGAGAAAGGACCTCAAAATCAGCCTTAGTAGAACATGGTCACTCTTCCTCTCATTACATCTACATGGAAGAGGTCAAACTAGTTAGAAAAGAAGACCACTATATTAAAAGGAAAATCAAAGAAGCCATTGAAATAGAAAAAAGGAAGAACAACTTGAACTAACATGATGGACTAAAACTAAGCAATACCTGGAAATATTTACTTGAAATCTTAAAGAATCAATAATTATCTTACATCCCTTATCATATTTTAATCCCTCTTCTCTCATTAAAAAAATTAAAAAAATAAAAAATAAAACAACAAACAAACAAGATATTTCATTTAGGAACCTAAATAAACAAATTAATTAATTAATTAACGAATTAATCAATTAAATAAACTAATTATTCAATTAATTAAACAATTTAATTAATTAAAAATAATTAAATAATAAAAAATTAATATGTAAAGCAATTAATTCAATAAATAATAATTAATTAATTAATCAATTTTTTAATTAATTAATTATTTTGTTTAATTAATATAAAAAATAATTAATGAAATAGATTAACCAATTAATTAAACATATTAATTAATTAATTAAAAAAATCTAAATATTAACAAACTCGTCAGATAATGGCCAACCATATTTCTTATATTACTTCATTCATAAACCTATATATATACTCTGAAATTTAGTTCATGGATACATCATTAATATCTTTAGAATATCTATTGACACATCCCCTGATGATGGACTCACTTGGTAGTCTGAAACGTTGGGTTCATAAAACTCTATAACAGGTCATTCCTCGTCTATTTTAAAACTTTCCTCAACTGTATGGATTCATTATTTAATAACATCATCCTACCATGGAAGGGACATGATGGACAGCGCATCCGAATTTGAGAAATTAATATTATCCAGAGCAAAATTGATTTCTAATCTAAAGTTTCTTAAAAATGCAGAGATGACAATCTCATTCCTAAATTCGCTACCTGCAAACATCCTCTTCACTTAGGCAGAAATCTATCCAGTTTCAAAAAATTAAGTGAAACCCTAGAAATGAAATTAAATGGGTTAGATCAAAATTAGTAAAAACTTCTCATCAACTTCTTTCCTCTCATCTATACCTTTCCTCATATCTTAGACACGATCTATGGCAATCCTTGGATGCAATTACATTCATAAAATTTGATAAATGGTTAATAAAGGAAAATAACAAAAAATTTAAAAAGTTGAACAATTTGTGCACTATTGATACAGATTACAAGCCCTTCACAATGAGTATGAACAACGTTGATACAAACAACACTTCCTCCAGAACACAGTCCATTTTTAATTACCAAACAAAGGCCCTAGTCAAAAATCCGCATGGAAAGAACCACTTTTCCAAAATTACAACTCCTCATCTCCTGACAGCACAATTCCCCTTCTCGATATAGCAGGCGTAGACATGGAGCAGGATATGAGTAGCGTAGGCAACATGGGAACTTGTCTCCCATCCAATACCAGGTCTAATGATAGTAAAACGTATGAACCGTGTGAAAACAACACAGGTGTGGACATTGATAATTATAACAGTGCAAAGACTGAATATCACAATAGCATGGATCTTCTGAGAGCTTTCCAACAAACTAGTACCTCCATCCGGCATATGGAAAATTAGAACAGCGCATACATTGATACAAACTCAAATAAAAATTTACATCTAAAATCCAAGACTAGGTTTAATGAGAGTAAAACGTATGAACCATGTGAAAACAATTTAGATAATCATAACAATGCAGAGACTGTAAATCACAATAGCCTGGATAGTCGGATAGCTTGCCAACAAATCAGTAATAACTAGCAGTCGTGCATAGGGTACTCCATCCAGCATATGGAAAATCAAAATAGCACAGATACAAATAGGGTTTCCTACAGAACGCGGTCCATTATTAATCAAACACAGAAACTGGTTAAGCATCTGCATGAGAAGTATCACCAAGACCCCACATCTCCCGACAACACAATTCTCAGTTTAACAGTTAATAATGGTCTTACTCATAGATCACCAAACAACGCAAATTTGGAGCAAGATATGTCAAAAACTCGAACCATAAATCCCAGTCAAAGCCTGAAATCAAATAATGCCTAGGTCATTAACTTATCAAACATCCACTTAGATCATGCAACTGAATCCATACTGAAAAAAGGTTTAAATTTTTCTATAACACCCAATAAAATACCTGTGGAAGAGGTCATCAGTAACATTGAAGTAGCTATAAAAGACCTAGATATAGCTAAAAGTGAATAAATCAGACAAGATATTGCAAATATTCTTAGAACTTCTAAACCTCATACATCTAACATATCCTTAGAAGAAAAAAGATCCTTAAATAACCTCAGAAAAAAATAAAAACATAGTCATCCTAAAGGCTAATAAGGGCAACATTACTGTAATCATGAAGAGAATTGATTATGACAATAAAATGGAAGAACATCTAAATAATAGTGGTTGTTATAAAATCATTAATAAAGATCCCAGTGATAAAATTATGCGTGAAGTAATTAAGAAAATCAAAGAATCATCCCTAGACAACATCACAAAAAAGAAAATCATCCCTAATAGTTCCATTATTCCTAGAATTTATGATGCTCCTAAAGTCCATAAACCTAACACACCTATTAGACCTATAGTCAATACGATAGGTTCCCCTACTTACCTTCTGGCGAAACACCTGGCCAAAAACTTAGACCCCTATTAGGTAAAACCCCTTTCTTATATTAAGGATTCCTCTTCTTTTGTTCAATGGATTAATAACATAGAAATGAAGGACGAAGATCTCATGGTTAGATTTGATATTGTATCTCTTTATACTATGATTCCTATTAATGAATCTATTAATATCATGAGTAACATCACTAATAAAGAAATGGTGGATCTTCTCGAACGTTGTTTAAAATCCTCTTACTTCATTTTTAAAGGTACATCCCTGAAGAATGGAAAAGGTTTTTCGATGACATATTTGCCAAGTGGAGTGTTATAGCTCCAAATCTCACTCTTGATGTTTGTGATGTTGTACTCATGGCCTAGGGCAATCCCTCCTTCTAGACCTGGTCCAAATACTTAAAAAACAGTGTTTTATTACCTATACGCGACATTTCCCTGAGCTAAACACGTGTGTATGCGGGTCTGTGTATACCCAACCTGCGTATATGTCTTAAAACACTTAAAAAAATAAATCTCCTTAATTTCGGGCTGAGATCATGGGTTTTACCTGTTGATTACCTATTAGTGCCCGTGGCCCAACTGTTCCCAATGAATTCCCAACTAAAAAACTACTTTGGGCGAAGTATAAAAAGGCTTCAATGGGAAGGCCTAAGGAGGAGAAGATAGAGAAAAATCACTCTGCTGAGATTATCCCTGACCAGGTCTGAAGATCCTTGTGCTTCTAGCACTTCCCCCATTACAGGAAACCCTTGTTTCCTTGAGTTATGATGTCTTTCCACTACTTGAGATATCTTGGAGTAAGTCATGGAAGGAGTTTGTTGAAGGCTTGAGACTGGATGAATTCGGAGGATGGTTCCACTTGGAGCCTGCGAAAGGAAGACTTAGGTGAAATCATTCCTTTCTGTACTTTAGTTATCTATAATAAAAGAAACACTTGTCTTGTTCCTGATATAAATCTTCTTCATGTTTATGATATCAATGTTATGATTCACATATGAATGGTTGTTTTAATTGAATCACTAAATACCTTTCAATATGATATGAAGATGATTTCTTTATGATGCTTGGTCAATATACTATTGCGCTTTCTGGAATTGATTGTTTTGCAAGTTGAAGGACTAAAAGGAACTCCAAGAGGGTTTGGACCTTGGCTGGATCTTCCCAAATGAAGGACCCGCAGGTGCACCTCTCTTCATGTACTTTGTTTATATTAGCATCATGGCTGTGTGGAATGCTTGTTTTTCTTTATAGATAACCTTCGATCTGCTAGGGTATCAACCCAAGACCCTAGGGGAATTTATCCCTAAACATGGAGTCATGGCAAGGAAAAACTTAAAATATTCCTCAATCACTTAAATAACCTTTCTGACCATATAAAAGTCACTATTGAAATTGAAAACAACAACCAACTTCCCTTTCTAGATATCCTTCTAACTAAAAAAGAAGGGTTACTTGGTTTCCAAGTCTATAGAAAGAAAACCCATACAGAATGATATCTACATGCAAATTCTCATCACCACTCTAAACAGAAGATTGGCATCACAAGAACCTTAACCACTAGGTTAGCAAGAATATCTGATCTTGAACATTTAAAAGATGAACTCAACCATCTTCACTAAGTGTTTGAACTAAATGGCTATAATACAAATACCATTAAGAAAGCCAGGCAACTAACCCTAAACAAGAATAATAATGAAATCAAAGATCAAAATTTATCAACTCCTAAGGTCTCCCTTCCGTACATAAAAGGCACCACTAAAAAAATTACTAAAATTTTTAATAAACACAACATTAATGTAGCCTTCACTCCTGTCAACACCATTAGACAATTATTCAACTCTGTCAAAGATCCCATAAACCCTAACATGCAAAAAGGTGTTTATGTTATTCCTTGCTCATGTGGAAAGGAATACATAGGTGAAACAGGTAGGTCTCTTAACATCAGAATTAAAGAACATGCTAACTTAAGAAGAGAAAGGACCTCAAAATCGGCCTTAGCAGAACATGTTCACTCTTCCTCTCATTACATCTGCATGGAAGAGGTCAAAATGGTTAGAAAAGAAGACCACTATCTTAAAATGAAAATCAAAGAAGCCATTGAAAAAAAAAATGAAGAACAACTTGAACCGAGACGACGGACTAAAACTAAGAAATACCTAGAAACCTTTACTTGAAATCTTAAAGAATCAATAATTATCTTACATCCCTTATAATATTTTAATCCCTCCTCTCTCCTTAAAAAAATTAATAAAATAAAAAATAAAACAACAAACAAACAAGACAAATCATTTAGGAACCTAAATAAACAAATTAATTAATTAACAAATTATTCAATTAAATAAGCAAGTTAATTAATTATTTTTTTAATAATTAAATAATAAAAAATTAATATGTAAAGCAACTAATTCAATGAAACAGATTAACCAATTAATTAAACATATTAATTAATTAATTAAAAAAATCTAAATATTAACAAACTAATCAAATAATGGTCGACCATATTTCTTATATTATTTTGTTCATAAACCTATATATATACTCTAAAATTTAGCTCATGGATACATCATTAATATCTTTAGAATATATATTGATGCATCCCCTGATGATGGACTCGCTTGGTAGTCCGAAACATTGGGTTCATAAAACTCTATAACAGGTCATTCCTCCTCTATTTTAAAACTTTCCTCACCTATATGGATTCGTTATTTAATAACACTTTATTTTCATGAATTGTATATGAGATATATTTTTTCTGTTAAAGAATTAATTGCACTATTGTATGATGCCTAGATGAGATTATCTCTCTCTCTCTCTCTCTCTATATATATATATATATATATATATATATATATATATATATATATATATATATATATATATATATATATATATATATATATATATATATATCATCACATATGCGATATAGTTTATACATTTCTTTAACTATCTATTTAGTCAAAGAAATTATCTTTACATGTTATCATCTTTGTAGATCGCATATTATACAGAAATACCCGGGTTTATATTTGATTAAGTTAGCTAGAGAATTGCATGATAGAATAGGTCATTCAAGTTATCATTATTCTATTGCAATCACTCATAAGCCACCCACTCTAATTTTAAAACCCATACTGGGATAGTGGTCCCATTATCCCCAGTCGGAGCCACCACTTTAAATGGAAAAGGAGTTTTCTTAAGGTCCGGACTAAGTGGTTTTCTCCCATGTTGGAGCAGCAAAAATATGAGGCCTCAACAGGTCTTCACAAATCCAAGTTGTTGGTTTAGCTTGAACAATGAAGACATTATGAAGCAAAGAAAAAAAACTGAACCACTCAGAATTAGAGTCCAAAGTAGCTCGAGGTGGGGATACAGCACTAGTATATTGACTCTTTACCCTAACTTGCCTTATGAATTCTTTTGGATACCACATATCATCTTCTGGGTACCATGTATGAACTTATTGGTCTCATGTTATCACCGACAGGTTGGTCAATTCACCACCTCTGGCCACCCATGATTAAATAAGATATTCACAAATGGATGAATAAGATGTACCCCATGAGTAAAGAAAGGACTCAAGAAGGAATGAACAGACTAATTAACTGATAACCATGCTACTACTCTATTACATACATTTAGAAAATAAGTTCTTTTTTTAGGGCATAAATGGTCTCAATTGTTCCTATCCTTAGGATTGTGACAATTTTTTGAAAACCCTAGAATTGCAAGTGTTCAAGAAGGAACGTGAAATTACCATTGCTTAAATCTAATGCCCAAATATGCCAGCTACTATGGATTCTTGAAGGAGACTACACAAGGAAGAGAATTCCAAATCAAATGTCTGCAGCCACCAATAATTGCCCAAGTTGGTACGCAATAATCAAATGTATGGACGAGCCACCGAGAAATACTTGAGTGAACACCGAATGAAATGTAGGGAGAAGAGACTGAGAAACTCTCACGTCTGTTAATCAAATGTAGGGAGGAGACACCAAGAAACGCTCAAGGGAAATTTGAATCAAATATAGGGAGAGGATCCATAGCAAAATCCTACAACAATCGAATGTAGAGAGCAGAGCCATTGAGGAACCCTGAGGTTTGCTACAAGAATCAAATGTGGGGAGAGGAGCTACTGAGAAACTCTCAAATCTTATACAAGAAAATAATGTAGGGAGCGGAGCCACTGATAAACCTTGAGGTCTGCTATAAGAATTGATTTTGGGGATCAAAGCCACCAAGAAACCCTCGAGTTTGCTACAAGAATCAAATGTATAAGGGAGCAGAGCCATTGAGAAAACACATAGACTATGCGAAAACCATATGCAATGACTTGGCGAAAACGTATAAGGGATCAGAGCCATTAAGAAAACTCATAGTCTATGTGAAAACCATATGCAATGACATAGCAAAAACGTATAAAGGAGCGGAGCCACCAAGAAAACTCACAGCCTAAGCAAAAACCATATGCAATGACATGCCAAAAACATATATAGGAACTAGGAATTATTAATAATATAATAATTAATATGATATTATTTTGATCTAATAATATAATAATTAATATAATATGGTTTTATTTAATAATATAATATGTTTTTTATTAATAATATAATTTCTAATGTAATTGTTAATTTCAAAAAATAAAATATTATTAAAAAAATAAAATCAACAACAATGTGATAGAAAATAGTGATTAATTTTATTAATTAATAATTAATTTACACTAAGCATTACATTTTCAAAAAAATCATGTAATTTGAATTAGTAGAGGTAGACTTTAGTTGATAATTTTATCAATTGTTATAGGATTCCTTAAATCACTATCATTAATACACATTCAATCCATATTTTGGTGAGTAGAAGAGCATCTTGAAACAAATAATGTCAATTCATGGAATTTAATACTCAATAGAAGGTTTTAGTTAATCATAAGCGTCCATGACTCATAATATGTTAATCTTCATGTATCATCTTGTGATTTGATTTATCAACCTCTACATTGGCTTGCAAATATCAGCATAACATCCCTCAAACATATCTTACAATTGAGCCCTACAATGCATTTTCCAATCCTAAAACTCCTTGAAATTCCCCTGGATGAGCACTTCCCATTCAATCACAAATTTGGCTTCCCACAAGGTATAGAATAAATGGTGATGGGTTAATTCACTTCATGATGTGAAGGTCACCAGTTCGAAACTCCATAGTAAAAAATCCAGTCATGTTAAGGGTTAGTGTGGCCTCAGCTGGGTGCAATCCTCGAGTGATTTTGACGGCTTAGATACCCTTGGGCCACAATTTCTCAAGCCATAGGTCAAACTTGATGTAATATCTAGAGAATTTAAACCACTTGACAAACAAAACAAAAAAATAAGGTTGGTTAGTGGACAATCTATGAAGCTTCAAGCACTTGCTTATGACATTTCCCTTTGGTTGACTGTGAACATCATAGATACACTCTAATATATATCATGTATATGAAAGAATTATATGAAAAATCCATTGTAATTTACAAATATTACAATTGCTCAATAATAATAAACATTGAGCAGACTAGATGGCTTGATGACTACTATTAGAGTTGGTCTGGTCAGTCCTCCGTCAGAGATCAAAACTCTTTATGCATTTCATTTTTAGGTGTCCCGCTCCATTCACCCAATTGCATTCCGCTAAAGGCATGCCATAATCTGACAGAAAAGGTCATGATAGTCGTTTCCCCTCATTTCTGGCTCCTGCTAGCTCAAGTCTTTTGTCAATGATCACTAAAGTCCGTGACAGTCAAGGTCTGGTCCTTTAAAGGACAAAGGTCATTTTTCGATAGTTAGGTCTAGGGATTCATCAATGTGGTCTTCAAACATATTCAATAAAGCCATGCAGGCCAAAATGAGCCCCTTACACAGTTATGATTCAGAGAGCTTCATCGTCATGTGGACAGACTTCGACTCTTCTTCAAAACTCTGTTTTGAATAAAAGTCAAACAGTGTCATTTATGACAAAATTTTCAAAAAGTCGTCAGTTTATTTCTTCAGATGCGGTCATGGTTTCCATGGCCTAATGTCTTCTCGTGCAATCCTTGCAAAGAGTGCTGAAAATTTCATCATTTGAGCTAAAATTTCAAAGGGAAAATGAAAATCAGTGTGTTTTAAAGTCAGTGAAAAAGTGTCAAAACACAACATTAGAAAAATTGGTTTTCGAGGAAGCAAAATTTTAACCCATCACTTCCAAGGCTTTATATACAAGTTTTCATCAAAATCAAAGTCATTGTGCTAATCCAAGCCTTAGAGAAATGTTGCAAAGGGTTTGAGTATGCATCGTGCATGTTTGAGTGAGTTGGAGGCAGTTTCAAGGAGCGCAGCGCATATACTCAGGGGCGCGGCACACACAGAGGGCACGGTGCACACAGAGCCAGCCCTCAGTTCAAGTTTTCAATGGGCGCGGCACACACCCAAGGTGCGGTGCACTAGGTTTTGCGCGCGGCGCACACAGACCAAGGGCCGAAACAGTGCCAAATCATCTCAAATTTTTTGTGAAGCCCATCAAATTGAAAGGTAGGCTCTATGACATGACTTGTTCATCAAAATTTATAAATGATATGGTGGTTTATGGCGATGTTTGAATGCAAAAAACTCATAAAATTAACCCCAATAAAGCACCAAAAACCATGATGGCTAGGTTTGCAAAAGTGTGGTGTTAGTGCCAAGGTTCCATTTCACCCATCATTTTTCCCTCACCTACCATTTTCCCTATCCTCCCTTTCTCATTTTTCCTATTTTCCCTACCCTAAAATACTACCAAACCCTATCCCCTATCCCTCCACTCTTTTGTCAACATAACACCCCAAAACCCTACCTTTGTCAAAACCCCAAACCCTACCCTATCAAATACCCAACCCCCTACATATCCCTAAACAAACTTCTCCCTATAACCCCTATTCCCATCATATTACTCCCTTCCTAATACTCCCTGTTTCATTGTTCCCCTTGGTGATAGATATCACAAAGGCACCCAGCTTCACACCATCATCAAAGGGAAACCTAAGCACAATACACACAGCAGTCATGACATCACAACATTCATCAGACTATGAGATGGAGACACAAAGTGACTCATCATCAGAAGAGCAGGCTCCCAGGAGACATCAAAAGAGTGGCAAACATGTCAGGGATGAGCCCACTACCCTCACTGAATTACAAGCATGCCCTCTTGCCATGTCATGTCTCCAGCACCTAGCATGTTTTGAATTTTGTCAAAGGGTGGAGAATGTTAGAGTTCATCATGAGTTGTCCCGTCTTTTTGTACTTAATCTACATGGAGGCCAGTCTATCTTGGCTGGGGTCACCTTCACATTAACACCCGAAACTATCTCAGTGGAAACAGGCATACCAAATGTTGGAGAACAGTGGCATAAGAAGAAGAAGGTGGATAGGCAACACTATGAGCCTTACATCAAGGCCAGATTCTTGAGTTAGCTCACAAGATTCTTTCCTTTCAGACACTTGAAAGATGAGTACGCTCCACTCATGAAATTGATCATGAAATACTTCAGCTGTGAGGGGAGGTTCTCTTGACTATATGCCTATCACATTAGGTTGCTCATGCACTTTACTAGGGTGAGGATGATGAACCTCCCATTTTTCATATGCAGGAACATAGAGAGGATGAACACCTTCATGCTGCATAAGACCCCTCAACAGCAGCTTAACAGTGTGTATCACTTTGCTCTTATCCGGATTTCGGTAGATCATCAGTTGGGATTGCAGGGCATTTCTTGGGAGGACTTCATCTCCCGTGACCTCTTCAGCACATCACAGGTACTATCAGAGCCAGAGCAGGAGATGGGTGGTCCTTCTCATCAGTATGAGCACCATGAGACCACTACCATGCAAGTTTTTGTTACATATCAGAGAGGCAGTAGGCACTTGTTTGCAGCAGCAAAGCGAGTGTTATCTCCACCTGGGATGGAAGGGGCCTCACTTCCGGCATCGACTACATAGGTACAGGACAAGGGAAAGAGCCCCATGAATGATAAGGGGCCATCAGGAGAACAGGAGGCCGATTTCATCTTCATTCAGGATGATGAGGCAAAGGCGGAGACTCCCCGACTTAGGATTACTATTTAGGAGCAAAACACGGAGATCTAAGACTTGTCACTCAATGTGAAGAGGGCCAGATGGATCATCAAGTAACTGGAGCAGAGGAACAAGCAGCTTGAGGACCAGCATGAGATCATGGAGCTGCAAAGCATCCGTGAGAATCAACAAGCTGCCCAACAAAGGAGGATCGAGCTCACTACCTTGGAGAAAGATATCAACAATGACCATGAGTCCTGGCTAGAGCGGATCAACATACACCTAGAGAAACTAATGGAGAAGGCCGATAGATACAAACCCATACTGAGGAGGATGGTTTATCATTACAGGGCACGGAACATGAGTGCAAAGGCCCGGATAAGGAGCTTGAAGGCAAAATCGAGCAAAGCAACAAAAGAGGCAAAAGAGCAATATCAACTTCGAATCTTGGTTGAAGCTTTTGTGGTCCAGCATAGTGCCTCTTAGAGAACCTCCAGCCCAAATTTCAAGAAATTTGCGACAATTTTGGTCACATGGAAATTTTTGGTCACAAACACAAGTTTTTTCTCCCTGTGCGCTGCGCCATTGGTGCGACGCGTAGGATTAGGAGCTCCCAAATGGGAAATGGCTTGCATTTTTTGATTTAGCATGAAAAATCATGAGTACTGGCACTCGGGCAAGAAGTTTGGGCATGATTTGAGTCTCCAGGAGGTCAAAAACACCCAAAAAATGGCCTCACTGCCCCTATTTTGACACACATGAAGCAATCTTGGGCGAATGAAAATTTGGAGGCGCAAATGAGCTCCAAATTCAAAAATTCCACTTGGGTTGGAAAGTAGATAGGACAAGATTTCCAACAAGCACACTTGGGCACATTTTGGACTCCTGCAAGTGCCTCAAAACTGGCCCCAAAGTGGCACGGCGCATATAGGAAAAAAGGCCAATTTCACCTCTATTTCGTGATATTTCGATTGACGACTTCTCCAAAGTGGGCCTGCTCATTTACACTTCACTTTTTCGGCACCTAAGGCAGCATTTAAAGTATTTTCACTCCAGATGGGCTCCTATCCAAGTGGCAAAGGAAGGCAAACATTCATCCCAAGCCATTTGTCATGTTTGTAACGTTGCACCTGTAGCTAATGGTTGGCTTTCCACCTCCATTTTGTAATGATTCGAGTAACTCCCCAACCCTTGGACGTTCTATCTCTTCATGGCACATTCTATATATTGTATGCAAACTATTTGCAAAGGGTTGGTTGGCTTGTAACTTCTGGGAGACTGTGGGAAAGAAACTCTGTTTCTTCATTGTATATTTTTACAGAGGATTAATGAAAGGCAGCGGCTCTGTTTCATGAGATTCATGTGGTTGTGAGTATAGAAAATGTGTCTCTTATGTTTCATATGTATCTTGTTATGTTTCATAGTTCATTTCATATTCATTTCCAGTGAAATTTTCTAAGTTAGATAAGGTATAATTCAATTTTATTGCTCTGCCTATGGGAAAATTTCATGTTCAATGTTCTTTCTTCTGTTGAAAAGGATTCATGTACTAATGCCCTTTTCAATCTCCTAAGAAATCTCTCCATTCTGCGTTGTTTCAAACTAAATTGTTGGAATGTCCACCTATCTTTCCTCACGAAGTAATCTATGCCTTTGTATTAACTTCTCTGTTCATCACGGTCCATTGGTCCCATACCATCCCAGAAACACAGTCATTCATAAATATCACTTCTTGTATCCATATTCACTTACTAGCCTAAGATCAATATATCACTGTAAGTCATCTCAGACCATTTCATTTACTTATTCACTAAGCGTGACTCGGAGAGAGCCCTCTCCTGTTCTAGTAGGGCTAGCTACCAAACTAAGCATGGTTTGTGGTTACCCTAAATTTTTCCTTCTTTCAGCCTAAGGCAGATTTAGGTGCTAACATACTGGTGACTCCACTAGGGACGGAAATCAATCCCCTTGCTTCTTAATAATTATAAGCTTCCAGATAATAAGTTTAGGATTTGATAGGCTGAGTAAAGTTGGTTGTGTCCTTTGATTTTTCTCAATAGCATGCTGGCTTCTAGAAGATACACTAGAGTTAATCCAGATCCCAACCCTCCACACATCTATGAAAATCCCCAATTTGATTTCAAGAATTTGTCGTCAAGAAAGCTCTATATCACCCGTGTTCAAATCCCATTCATTCTCGGACATTTTTGAGTATATTGAAGAGCTAGAGTTTGATGAGCAGTTTTAATTATTGTTGTTCGAAACCAAATCCAAAAGGGCGGTTGACTCTATTGTCCATAATCCATAGTTTCTTGTAGACTTGGAGACAGAAAGGGCTAATCGGTCGATCTATAACTACATTGTAGCTCAGCTTCAAACTCCAATTTCTAGTCCCTTACAAACTATGCACACTCCTCCAACACCTCCGAGGACAAATCCACCAAGAGTGATGGCTGCCTGTTTTGCACCTCTTGTTTTGCCTCAAGTTTTAGATGATATGCCCGCAGATTACCAAAGCAAAATCCCATTTTTGATGGCACTCCTAATGGAATTACTTCTCAGCAACATGTGGATAGAATGGCAGACTTCTATGAACTTCATGAGATCGATGCGAAGAATGTGGCAATGAGACTTTTTGTACAGACATTTGCAGGTGAAGTGAGGAAATGGTTCAGAGGTTTTCTGGTTGCTCGTATCGCTACCTTGGCTAACCTACAAAGACAATTTTTAAACCACTGGGAAGTGAAAAAGAATCCTCTTCAAATTCTGGCCAAATATGAGCAAATCAAAAGAAACGTTGGTGAGTCAGTCCAAGACTATTGCATTAGATTCAATTCAGTTTATAACGAAATTCCAGATCATCTAAGGCCACCTATGGGACTAGCCATGGTGAAGTTCCCAGATGGTTTTGATGCTGACATGGCTTATCAATTGAGAGAAAGAGAACTGGCCACAATGGAAAACATGCAGAAGATAGCGGTGAGCGTTGCAGCAAATCTGCTGACCAAGAGAGCTAGAGCAAAGGCAAAGAAGAAGGTCACTGCAAAGGAAGAATCTTCCTCGGTAGATCAGCTACTTCAGAAGGTAGAGAAGATGCTTGAAAGAGTGAAACTTGACAAACTAGAGCCACAAGTTAGAAATCCTAACTTCCGTGGTCAACAACAACCACAATATAGAATAAGACAGAGAGATCAGCGAGCCCAAGAGCAGATTGCACAACAGCTAGTACAGACACCTTTGCAGCAAAATTTTGTGCATGGACTGGAATCAGATGAGGACGAGAATGTAATAGGTGAAGAAAACCACCTCTTTACCCCTAATGATTTGCCTATTTATCTCACTGAGGAAGAGGAGTATGCAGAGAGTTCAGCTGTACACAAAGACGTAGATTTCATTCTAGCAAACAACACCATCTTGGAGGAAGAATCCGATGAATACCAAAGAGGCTATATGAATGCTTTGTCCACCCAAAAGCAGTGATATTCACTTAGAAACAGAGATGTGCCGGTCAAACCAATTTAGAAAATGAAGGAGGTTGAGGCATCAAAGAATGATTCAGCAGTTGCACAAAGGAAAGGAAATGAGTCAGTTGATCCGGATAGCATCAAATCAACATCAGCAGAACAATCACATCAGCAAGTTGCATCGAAAGAAAAGGAAAGGAAAGAAATCCCAGTCAAAAAGGTAGAAAAGATTCCAGCTTTTAATTTAGAGAATGAGATTTCTAAATTAAAGGTATCCATTCCCTTGACTGAAATAATGAAGAACAACAGATATAGAGGACAAGTAAAATGTTGAATTTGGACCCAATGTCTGACATGGTGAATGTCGAAGATGATCAACCTGAGATGATTTTTGGGCCAGCATCGAACGGTGAGTCTCCTGATAGTGATGTGCCACCTTTTTATATCAGTTTAAGATTGCATGATTTTGTGTTACATAACGCCATGTTCGATTCCGGAGATTCTCACAATCTCATGCCCAAGGCTATCATGGATAAGCTTGGTTTAGACATCACCCGGCAATATCATGATCTCTATTCGTTTGATTCTAGCAGAGTAAGATGTATAGGACTCATCAAAGACTTGGTTGTGAGTTTGAATCAACTCCCAATGAAGAATGTTTTGATGGATGTTGTGGTAGAAGATATTACTCCCAGGTTTGGCATGCTTCTTTCCAGGTCTTGGGTAGCGAAATTGAAAGGGACACTACAGCTAGATTTCTCCTATGCAACAATTCCAGTGTTTGGACAAATGAGGAAATTGTATCAGGAACAAAAAATGAAGTACATGATCATAAGAAAGGAGAAACCAATAAATCATCCAATTAATTATGTACATACAGATTTAGAGTCTTTTGTTTTGTATTCATATAATTTCAGTGATATAGATAGTCAATTAGTAGAAGCAGATGATATTCCAGAAATAACAAAAAATTTCAAAGAAATTTTAAAGAAAGAAGGACAAGAACAATAGAAAATCGTTGGGCAATCAGCTGAAAATAATGGACAGCAAGCAGATAAGGCACAACAAACAGATTTCCAGCACTTTCAAGAGGAGGAAGAAGGTTTGTGGACCATGGATTTCGATGGAGCTGTGGGAAATGATGGCGCTGGAATTGGAATTTGGGTACGAAGTCCTTTCTCCGCCCCAAACAAAGTCCCTAGTAACATGCGGGTATGCTCTTACAAGTTGGCTTTTGAGTGTTCAAATAATGAAGCTGAGTATGAAGCTCTGATTGTTGGCCTAAAGATTCTAAGAAAGCTAAATGCTAAGAGTATTTCAGTATATGGTGACTCCGAATTGGTTATCAAGCAGGTCAGAGGTGAATATCAAACAAATCATCCTAGGATAAGGGCTTACCGTAATGCAATTCTAGACATCCTAAAACTATTTTCAAAATACACCTTGACATGTGTGCCTCGTATACAAAATAGTATTGCGGATGCTCTTGCCAAGGCAGCGAGTAGTTTGAAGATCCCAATGAACTCTAGTAATAAATTTGAAATCCATGTCAAGCATCGTCCAACCATTCCAGACAATCAGAGATATTGGCAAGTGTTCCAAGATGATGAGGAGATTGACGATTTTCTGCAAAGCAAAGGCAAGTTCAAAGAGACTTCAATTGATGTAGAAAATGACGATGGTAAAGGTAATGGTACAGATGAGGTGTAGATCAATGAAATGGACGTGTTGCAGCTGAAGAATAACATTATTCCTAAAGGCTTGATACCTTTAGAAGAACTCTTTGATCAAGATGATGTAGCCCGCAAGCCAACATTGCAGCCAACAGAGAAGGGTGTGGAAGAGGTCAATATCGAAACAGCTGCTAATCCTAAATTGGTAAAATTGTCCAAAGCATTGCCACCAAAGATCAAGGACAAATATATCAGTTTATTGTCTTCATTTGCAAATGTGTTTGCTTGGGACTATTCTGACTTAAAGACATATGATACCAATATAATTCAACACATTATACCCATCAAGCCCAATCAAAAACCATTCAGACAAAAGTTGAGAAGGCTAAATCCAAAGTTGTTGCCATCTATTGAAAAGGAGATAAACAAGTTGTACAAATCAGGGATCATTGTGCCCATTAGATTTTCAGATTGGATCTTTAATTTGGTACCCGTACGAAAGAAGACAGGTGAGATTTGCTTATGAATTGATTTTAGAAATCTCAATAAAGTTTCATTGAAGGACAACTATCCACTGCCCAAAATGGACCATATACTTCAGCGAGTAGTGGGAGCATCTCATATGTCACTACTTGATGGTTATTCCGGATATAACCAAGTTTTGGTCCATGAAGATGACCGAGACAAGACAACGTTCACCACTCCATGGGGAACCTTTCATTACGCTAGAATGCCTTTCAGTTTGAAGAATGCGGGTGCCACATTTTAGCGTGTAATGGACTTGGCTTTTGCAAATGAGAAGGAAGTCTTTTTGGTTGTGTACCTGGATGGTTTGATGGTGTTTTCCAAATCTGATGAAGAGCACATGTACCATCTAAAAACTGTCTTCCAAAAGCGGAGAAAATATGGCTTGTCACTGAATCCGAAGAAGAGCTTGTTCGCCATGGAGGAAGGCAAACTACTCAGGCACATTATCTCAAAAGATGGCATTCATATTGACCCAGCACGTGTGCAAGCAATTCAGCAAATCGATCTGCCCTGGAATAAAAAAGAGATACAATCTTTCAATGGTAAAATGAATTTTCTACACCGCTTTGTACCTAATCTTGCTCAGCACCTAAGAGAGATGACAAACATGCTTAAGAAGGACAGCCAAGTGAAATGGACGGAGGAGGCTGTAAAATCTTTCAATTTGGTAAAATTGGCTCTTTCCTCAACTCCAGTTCTAGTCAGCCCAGACTACACTCAGGATTTCATATTGTTCTCATTTGCTTCGGAGCACATTATGGTAGTTGTGTTATTGCAGAAAAGAGATGATCATGAAAGACCCATTGCATTCTTCAGCAGAGCTATAAGAGATGTAGCCTTAAAATATGACATCATTGAGAAGCAAGCCCTGGCACTTGTGAAGGCATTGAAAGATTTCCGGGTATATATTCTACATTCTCATATTTTGGCCTATGTTCGTAATGCTGTTGTCAAACATGTTTTAGTGCAGACTGATCCGGAAGGAAGACGAGGCAAGTGGATTGCAGCCTTGCTGGAATATGATGTGGAAATAAAGCCCACAAAGTTGGTGAAAGGACAGGGATTGGCAAAGTTAATGGCCAAATCAAACTTGCACACCTTGGACATAAATCTGATCGCTGCTATGTCCGATGAGAATGAGGAAGGATCGTTAATTCAGGTATCTGAAATGTTTGCTCTTTCTCCGTGGTATTCAAATATCATATATGTGCTTAAAAATTTGTCACCACCACCCGGCATGACTAGAAACAAAGCGAGAACACTCAAGTTGAAAGCTGCCAAGTTTTGCATTCTAAATTCTACACTGTATTGGAAAGATCCCGGTGGCGTTTTGTTAAATTGTTTGGTGGAAAAGGAAGAAAAGAAGGTCATGGAGGACTGCCACCAAGGAGACTGTGGTGGTCACCTTTTTTTGAAATCAACAGCAAATAAAATTTTGAGAGCGGGATACTATTGGCTGACATTGTTTGCTGATGTATATAAAATGGTCAAGAGCTGTCATAAGTGTCAAATTTTCGAAGGAAAGCAGAAGTTACAGCCTTTACCACTTAAGCCTATAAAGGTGAGTGCCCCTTTCCAGCAATGGGGGTTGGATTTCATTGGTGAAATTCATCCCGCTTCTTTCGGTCAGCATAGATGGATCCTCACAGCGACAGATTATTTCACGAAATGGATCAAGGAAATCCCCACCAGACAAGCTACAGATGCAGTAATCATTTCATTCCTTGAAAATAACATCTTGTCTCGCTTTGGTTGCCCGAATAAGTTAATCACTAATAACGCAGCAGCTTTCAAATAAAAAAGGATGGTAGATTTTTGTCATAAATACCATATCATTTTGGGTCACTCAACTGCCTATCATCCGCAAGGCAATGGATTGGTGGAGTCTTCGAACAAATCATTGGTCAACATCATCAAGAAGTTGCTGGAAATAAATAAGAAGAGCTGGCATAAGAGGTTGGTCAATGCACTATGGGCAAATCGGGTTAGTCAGAATAAATCCATAGGTACATCACCTTTCGAGCTTGTTTATGGAGTTGATACAGTATTTTGTACCTCTCTCGCTGTCCCGGTAGTCAAACTTCTTCAGGAGATCGACAGTGAAGAAGACCCCATGCAGAGAAGTTTGAATCAAATGGTCCAATTGCAGCAGACCAGAGAAGAAGTTTTCAAGAACACATCCAAATTGCAGGAGAAGATCAAGAAAATTTATGACAGAAAAGAAAAGGTGGACAAATTTCAGTTGGATGATGTGGTGTTAAAGTGGGATGCAAGGAATGAGGAAAAAGGTAAGCATGGTAAGTTTGAGAACCTCTGGAAAGGTCCCTTTAAAATTGCAGCATATCGGGGTCAAAATCCCTTTCTTCTGAAGGAAATGAACGAGGGATTGTCCAGGAGGGCCGATCAATGGTCGGCTGCTCAAGCGGTACCATTTCCTGAGTTATTAACGTTGCTTCCATTGTCACTGTAAATACCATTTTATTTCAGTTTTGTTAGAGTTTGTCAAGTTAGTCTTCAAGTCATTTCAATATCAAATTTGAGTCAATTTTTTTTTGGTCATTTCAGTTTCATAAATGAGTCAGAGTCCTGTGTTGTTTGTTGAAATAATGACTCCATAGCCCAATGGACGAAGGCACTAGCTAGCTCTCCCAGAGATCTGTTGTTCTTGGCACCTCCAAGGAGCTACCATCCCCCATTGGAGCCAATGTTAGAGTCGGTCTTGTCAGTCCTCCGTCAAAGATCAAAACTCTTTATGCATTTCATTTTTAGGAGTCCCACTCCGTTCACCCAGCTACATTCCGCTAGGGGCATGCCATAATCTGATGGAAAAGGTCATGCTAGTCATTTCCCCTCATGTCTGGCTCCTGCTAGCTTAGGTCTTTTGTCAATGATCATTAAAGTCCATGACAGTCAAGGTCTAGTCCTTTAATGGACAAAAGTCATTTTCGATCATTAGGTCTAGGGATTAATCAATTTGGTCTTCAACCATGTCCAATAAAGCCATGCAGGCCAGAGTGAGGCCCTTACAAGGTTATGATTCAGAGAGTTTCATCATCATGTGGATAGACTTTGACTCTTCTTCAAAACTTTGTTTTGAAGAAAAGTCAAACAGGTTCCATTTTCACCCCTCATTTTTCCCTTGCTTGCCATTTTTCCCTATCCCCCCTTTCTCCTTTTTCCTATTATCCCTACCCTAAAACACTACCAAACCCTATTCCCTATCCCCTCCTCTTATTTGTCAACATAACATCCCAAAACCCTAACTTGTCAAAACCCCAAAACCCTACCCTATCAAATACCCAAACCCCCTACATATCCCTAAACAAACTTCTCCCCATAACCCCTATTCCCATCATATTACTCCCCTCCTAATACTCCCTTTGTTCATTGTTCCCCTTGGTGGCAGATATCACAACAACACCTAGCTTCACACCATCATCAAAGGGCAGCCCAAGTACAGTACACACAGCAGTCATAGCATCTGAGCATTCATCAGAGTATGAAATGGAGACACAAAGTGATTCATCCTCGAAAGAACAGGCTCCCATGAGACATCACACGAGTGGCAAACATGTTAGGGATGAGCCAACTACCCTCACTGAATTGCAGGCCTGCCCTCTTGCCATGTCATGTTTCCAGCATATATCATGTTTTGAATTTTGTCAAAGGGTGGCTAATGTTAGAGTTCATGATTGTTGGCCCGTCTTTTTGTGCTTCACCTACATGGAGGTCAGTCTATCTTGGCCAGGGTCACCTTCACATTGACACCCGAAACTATCTCAGTGGCAACCAGCATACCAAATGTTGGAGAACAGTGGCACAAGAAAAAGAAGGTGGATAGACAACACTATGAGCCTTACATTAAGGCCAGATTCTTGAGGTATCTCACAAGATTCTTTCCATTCAGATATTTGAAAGATGAGTATGCTCCACTCATAAAATTGATCATGAAATACTTCAGCTGTGAGGGGAGGTTCTCTCATCTATATGCCTATCACATCAGGTTGCTCATGCACTTTACCAGGGTGCGGATGATGAACCTCCCATTTTTCAAATGCAGGAACATAGAGAGGATGAACACCTTTAGGCAACACAAGACCCCTCAGCAGCAACTTAACAACGTTTATCACTTTTCTCATATCCGGATTTTGGTGGATCATCAATTGGGATTGCAGGGCATTGCTTGGGAGGACTTCATCTCCCATGACCTCTTCAACACTTCATAGGTACTATCAGAGGCAGAGCATGAGATAGGTGGTCCTTCTCATCAGTATGAGCGCCATGAGACCACTACTATGCCAGTATTTGTTACATATCAGAGAGGCAATAGGCACTTGTTTGCAGTAGCAAAGCGAGTGTTATCTCCACCCAGGGTGGAAGGGGCCTCACTTCTGGCATCGACGACACATGTGCAGGACAAGGGCAAGAGGCCCATGCATGACAAGGGGCCATCAGGTGAACAGGAGGCTAACTTCATCCTCATTCAGGATGATGATGCAGATGTGGAGAGTGCCAAACTTATGATGGCCACTCAAGAGCAGAAAACGGAGATCCAAGACTTGTCACTCAATTTGGAGAGGGCCAAATGGATCATCAGGTATTTGGAGCAGAGGAACAAGTAGCTTGAGGACCAGCATGAGATCATGGAGCTGCAAAGCATCCGTGAGAATCGCCAAGCTGCCCACCATAGGAGGATCAAGCTCACTCCCTTGGAGCAAGAGATCAACAATGACTATGAGTCTTGGCTCGAGCGGATCAGCATCCACCTTGAGAGACTGCTGGAGAGGGCCGACAGAGACCAAACCATACTGAGGTAGATGGTTAATCATTATAGGGCACGGAACATGAGTTTGAAGGCTCGGATAAGGAGCTTGAAGGAAAATTTGAGTAGAGCGACAAAGAGACAAAAGAGGAAAAAAGAGCAATATCGGCTTCAAATCTTGGTTGAAGCCTCTGTGGCCCAGCATAGTACCTCTTAGGCAATTTTGGTCAAATGGCAAAATTTTGGTCACAACACAGGTTTTTTCTCCCTGTGCGCCGTGCCACTGGCCCGGCGCTTAGGATTGGGGGCTCCAAATTAAAAATGGCTTGCATTTTTGGATTCAGAATGAAAAATCTTGCATGCTGGTGCATGGCCAAGAAGTTTGGGTAACTTTTGAGTCCCCGGGAGGTCAAAAACACTCAAAAAATGACCTCTCTGCCCCTATTTTGACACACAAGAAGTAGTCTTGGGAGATTGAAGTTTTGGAGGGGAAAATGA